>CM056053.1:149031789-149294289 GCA_029574335.1 Rana kukunoris
AGTTTAAGAGAGGATAAGTTATAAATCTTCACAGTTTCCGCAACTTTTCGGGGTGCGGAGAGTGAGGATTTATCTTTCTTTTTCCCCCTGCCTCCTCTCGTACCTCTTCTATGTGTTTTCTTTTTGTTTGTATTTTGGAGGGTAGAGGTTTTGGAAGGGGGACCTGTGATAAAAAAGAGTCGGGAATGGTAGTAGATGGTCCTCCAGAAGGGACTGGTGCAGTATCAGCAGGCACTACATCCGGCACACTATCATCAATACTAGAGGGTACATTCATAACAGGAATAGTTGAATGTATTGTATGATGGGAGGATTCCATCAAAGGGATGGGGTCGTGAGGCACACTAGTGCTGATAGCATCAGTATAAGAGGCACTAGTGGAATATGTAGGTATATGGGCGGAAGATGTTATCATCCCAGATTGGGTGGTGGATGTGTCAATAAGGTGTTGAATGGGCGTCGGTCTCAAAATCAGAGACATGAGTGGTACAGGAGTGGGATGGGACAGAGCTTTTTTCCAATTGAACACTCTACTATGTGTGTAATCATTTAGGTCTCTCCTAAATTTATGTAATTTATTCTCAATGAGAGAGTCTTCACTTTTTTTAGTATTAATTTTAAAAGTTTTGAACCATAAAATAGGTAGGGAGGAATGAGTGGAATAAAAATTAGAAATGTTGTCTATGATTTTTTGTTGTAACATAAGAAAACGTTCGTTTCGATGCTTGATGAGGATTTGTATCCATTTCTGGGTACAAAATTCTGCTATCCCTTCCCACTCAATACAAGCATCAGGGTTCAAAAAAGAAAAACCCTTCAGAACCCGAAGTCCTCTGGGCGAAATTTTAGAAGAAAAATATTGCTTCAAAAAGAAACAATCCCACCATTGTTGATTAGCTGAGATGGTGAGGTCCTCTATATGCTTCATTCTAGTACATGTATCTTTATACTTGGTATCAGACCACGTCCTAGAATGAACAAGGGGGCTAAAGAAGTTAGTTGGAAAAAGTGTATAGAGTTCATCCAGAAGATCAAATTTATTTTGCTCAATCAACTCAATAATGTCCATATTAGAGAGGGGTGTGCACTATACTTAATAAGCGTAGTGGAGACCAAATCACTATAAGTCAGATGTATAAGAATTTACATATATCTCACTCACATATAAATGTGTATAAAAATTAATATGACAATGAACCATAAATAGTAATAACTTAGGAAGAAGGAATAAAAAAATAAAAAAATGAAATCAATTAATAAATGACTGAGCACTCATAGATCCTACAGCACATCAACAGGCTTCAAGGAAATTGCAGTAAAAAATATAGGTAGATGGCGCACGACTTAAAGAATGCAATCAAAAGAATTAATAATATAATTAACAATTAGTAGATCATAAGGTCCATGTCAATATCAAAGAAAAAAATAATAATAAATGACCATATAATGATAGTCCAAATAAATGACCATACAAAAGATGGTCACAATAAAAAGTCCCAAAAGTTTAATGTTTAGTCCAGCAACACTAGTGGCAGCACAGTCCTGAAGCAGAAGCAGACTCTGAAAAATATATGTAGACAAGGAGGACATGCGCCAAACTAAGTGTAGTAAAATAGGGATTTAATGAGGTAAAAATAGTAGTAAACAGTAGATTGGCTACTCACAAAACAATTAAGAGCAAGGGCACATCAGGGGTTAACGGCTGGTCAAGGGTCACAACGATCGTTTACAGCTGCAGGCAGGCTGACTTGGCCAAGTCATGGGAGATTTGGAGACCCATCCTGGGGAAGCCTGGGAGAAGCAACAGGGGATCCAGAAGCTGTGTTTCCTGGATAGGACGCGCTATGCGTTCCAGCATGAAGCGCAGTCTATCGCCGTACGACCGGAAGTGACGTCGAACCTCGGGCCAGCCAATGGGATGACGCGTTTCTCAGCATCCGCTGGTTCATCAGATCCAAAACGTCCAATAGGAGCGGACGTACTATATATGCAGGGGATTATCGTGATTGGTCAGCGGGGCTTAGTAAACAAGTGCACACAGGAAGTGCTGGGAAATACTGACATAGATAGTAAAGGACACTAGAATTATATATATATATAAAAGCAAAATGCGGAAAAATGGAATATATATAAAATGTTAAAGATAATATATATAATTATAAAGAGGTATATATGTAAATAAATGAATGGATATATATATATATATAAAAAGAGCACATATATATATATATAAAGAGATTTATGACAACATTTAAAAAATTATTCTAAAAATTCCTAGAAAAATTACTAAAAAAAATATATATATATACATATTAAAAAATATATATGTATATATACATATATAACATATGCTAAAAAATATATATATACTAAAACATACACACTAAAAAATACCATAAAGTGCCATAGTCACAGAGACCTAGTATAAGATGAAATAATATAGAATAATATAATAAATAATAATCAAGCACATAAATTCGGTATGTATATATATAGGAGATATAAAGTCACCGTACGCAGATGCGCAAAGCAAACATAACTATGTGCGTATGGGTGACTACAGATGACACATCCACAGACCAGGGTAATATATACACATATATACATGTAGGTGGGGTGTAATACACATACACACACATGTATATACATAAAAATGTTAAATCAAAAAATCAGTTTGGACAGTAATATGCGGGGGGAAATAATATAATGTAAAGCTGATGCACAAGTTCGACGTCACTTCCGGTCGTACGGCGATAGACTGCGCTTCATGCTGGAACGCATAGCGCGTCCTATCCAGGAAACACAGCTTCTGGATCCCCTGTTGCTTCTCGCAGGCTTCCCCAGGAAGGGTCTCCAAATCTCCCATGACTTGGCCAAGTCAGCCTGCCTGCAGCTGTAAACGATCGTTGTGACCCTTGACCAGCCGTTAACCCCTGATGTGCCCTTGCTCTTAATTGTTTTGTGAGTAGCCAATCTACTGTTTACTACTATTTTTACCTCATTAAATCCCTATTTTACTACACTTAGTTTGGCGCATGTCCTCCTTGTCTACATATATTTTTCAGAGTCTGCTTCTGCTTCAGGACTGTGCTGCCACTAGTGTTGCTGGACTAAACATTAAACTTTTGGGACTTTTTATTGTGACCATCTTTTGTATGGTCATTTATTTGGACTATCATTATATGGTCATTTATTATTATTTTTTTCTTTGATATTGACATGGACCTTATGATCTACTAATTGTTAATTATATTATTAATTCTTTTGATTGCATTCTTTAAGTCGTGCGCCATCTACCTATATTTTTTACTGCAATTTCCTTGAAGCCTGTTGATGTGCTGCAGATCTATGAGTGCTCAGTCATTTATTAATTGATTTCATTTTTTTATTTTTTTATTCCTTCTTCCTAATTTATTACTATTTATGGTTCATTGTCATATTAATTTTTATACACATTTATATGTGAGTGAGATATATGTAAATTCTTATACATCTGACTTATAGTGATTTGGTCTCCACTACGCTTATTAAGTATAGTGCACACCCCTCTCTAATATGGACATTATTGAGTTGATTGAGCAAAATAAATTTGATCTTCTGGATGAACTCTATACACTTTTTCCAACTAACTTCTTTAGCCCCCTTGTTCATTCTAGGACGTGGTCTGATACCAAGTATAAAGATACATGTACTAGAATGAAGCGTATAGAGGACCTCACCATCTCAGCTAATCAACAATGGTGGGATTGTTTCTTTTTGAAGCAATATTTTTCTTCTAAAATTTCGCCCAGAGGACTTCGGGTTCTGAAGGGTTGTTCTTTTTTGAACCCTGATGCTTGTATTGAGTGGGAAGGGATAGCAGAATTTTGTACCCAGAAATGGATACAAATCCTCATCAAGCATCGAAACGAACGTTTTCTTATGTTACGACAAAAAATCATAGACAACATTTCTAATTTTTATTCCACTCATTCCTCCCTACCTATTTTATGGTTCAAAACTTTTAAAATTAATACTAAAAAAAGTGAAGACTCTCTCATTGAGAATAAATTACATAAATTTAGGAGAGACCTAAATGATTACACACATAGTAGAGTGTTCAATTGGAAAAAAGCTCTGTCCCATCCCACTCCTGTACCACTCATGTCTCTGATTTTGAGACCGACGCCCATTCAACACCTTATTGACACATCCACCACCCAATCTGGGATGATAACATCTTCCGCCCATATACCTACATATTCCACTAGTGCCTCTTATACTGATGCTATCAGCACTAGTGTGCCTCACGACCCCATCCCTTTGATGGAATCCTCCCATCATACAATACATTCAACTATTCCTGTTATGAATGTACCCTCTAGTATTGATGATAGTGTGCCGGATGTAGTGCCTGCTGATACTGCACCAGTCCCTTCTGGAGGACCATCTACTACTATTCCCGACTCTTTTTTATCACAGGTCCCCCTTCCAAAACCTCTACCCTCCAAAATACAAACAAAAAGAAAACACATAGAAGAGGTACGAGAGGAGGCAGGGGGGAAAAGAAAGATAAATCCTCACTCTCCGCGCCCCGAAAAGTTGCGGAAACTGTGAAGATTTATAACTTATCCTCTCTTAAACTAGGTGCACAGGAACTCTCACTTTTAGCGAAAGGCCTCAATTTCGCTCCTACAATACACCCAAACTCCTTTACCATGTTTAAAGATCTCAATAAATTTATTCGTAATCTCACATTAAAAAGACATTTTAATATGAAAAATTCATCTGCTCCTATTGAGTCCATGGTGCAATGTGATATCCCATTTGCCTTAGATACAACTGCAGACCTTCAGGCTATCCAAGATCTTTGTGATCTATGGAATGCAGATGAAGAAGAGGAGGATTTGTTAGTATGGTCTCAATACACTGAGACTCCTCGGTCTACAGTCCATACGTCTTTTAGACCTAAGTCTATTTTTTTCCCTGCACAATCCAAAGGCCCCTACCTTTTCACCTTCTATCAGGTGGTTTTCAAAGAGCTTACGGACCTTTGTAAAACAGACTCCAAGACCACCAGGTTTCATAGTAATCTTACATCTTCGGAATATTCAGCTCTAAAATCCCTTAGCACTAATCCTGAGATCATCATCAGATCTGCAGATAAGGGAGGGGGGATAGTTATACAGGACAAGGTAGACTATATGTCTGAAGCCAGACGATTACTCGCAGATGAAAATACTTATGAGAAACTTAAATACGATCCTCTGCCAAAATTCACTATTGAGTCATCTAATATTGTTCGGGAGGCCCTTGCTGTTGGCACCCTGAACAAATTGGAGGCTGCTTTCTTTTTAAAACCCTTTTTTCAAGTCCCCTACCTATATCATTTGCCTAAAATACATAAGGATGTTAATAATCCACCAGGTCGCCCGATTGTCGCCTCGATGGATAGCATCACCACCAGTTTTTCTCTCTATATTGACCATTTTTTACAACCGCTTGCCCAAGCTCTCCCATCCTATATTCGGGATGGTACTCATCTTATTGACTTGCTATCTCCCTATTCATGGGAACCTTCTTACCATTGGTTATCTCTTGATGTTTGCTCGCTCTACACCTCTATACCACACTCGGTGGGACTTGAGGCTGTCTCACATTTCCTTAATGCAGACCCTAGTTTAAACACATTACAAATAGAATTCATTTTGCTGTCTACTCGCTTTTGTCTCGAACACAATTACTTCCTGTTCGATGATGAATTTTACCTACAAAAGCAAGGCACAGCGATGGGTGCTAATTTTGCACCCAGTTATGCCAACCTCACTATGGGTCGTTGGGAAGCCATTTATATAGACAAGAACAACCCATTTTCTGCACATATCGTTTTTTTTTGGCCGATATATAGATGACATAATCATGATCTGGGATGGTTCCATTGATTCTATCACCAACTTTGTAGCCTACTGCAACAACAACCCTTTTGGCTTGACCTTCACTTCAGCTAGTGATCCTGAGTACATATGTTATTTAGACCTTGAACTGTTCCATGACCGGAATACTATCAGTGCCAAGAATTTTACTAAACCTACAGCCGTGAATTCTTACCTCCATCATTCTAGTTGTCACCACCCCAAATGGATCAATAATGTTCCGAAAAGTCAATTCCATCGACTTAGACGGAATTGTACTAGATTGGAAGATTACAAATCTTTGAGTGTCAATCTTAAAGAGAAATTTATTGTCAAAGGCTACCCTCCGAACCTTGTTGAGTCTGCTTGCATTATGTATGATTCTAATTCTCCACCTATATCTAAGAAAATTGAACAGGCCCCCACCACCAGGTTCATTACCCAGTACCATGCTAAACATAAAAAAATGGAAAATATCATTAAAAAACATTGGTCTATTCTAACTCAGGATCCCCTCTTGTCTTCATCTATCACTATCCAGCCAAAATTTGCGTACCGTAGGGCCCCAAATATCAAGAGCAAGATAGCCCCTAGCAAAATAAAGTCCAATACTAACACCAAACTTCATAGGCTTAAACAACTAACCCTTATACCCTTAGTAGGGATGTTTCAATGCAAAAAGGCCAAATGTTTAACTTGTTCTTATGTTAAACATGGTAAAAAGAATTTTACAGCCAACAACAAGACCTATAATCTGAGTTCGTTTTATAATTGCTCGACGACATATGTCATTTACTGTGTTTCTTGCCCTTGCGGACTCCTTTATGTGGGTAGGACGATTAGAGCCCTTCGTACTAGATTTGGGGAGCACCGACGTGCAGTTCATGCTGGTGACCCCAAATCTAGTATCGCACGACACTTTGCTATTCACCATCATGGGGACATTTCCCTTTTACAGGTTTGGGTTATTGAGGCCATTCCTGAAACCCCTACTGCAGTCGAGAGATTTCAACGACTATGCAGACAAGAAACCTTCTGGATCTATTCCCTCAATACGATGACGCCACATGGACTCAATGAGGAAATAGAAACAAACAACATTATCTAAGACTTTTTTCTTAATGATCCATTCTTATAATTATCTTCTTGCTGTTATGACTTTTATAATCATTTTTTCCTGTATTATCGTCTTTATTATTTTTGGTGACTGACGATATACTTCCTTGCACCGTATTATGTGTGTGGGTATGCATGTGTGCATGCAATTACACATGCATTTGTATGTATACACATATACATAGTATAATAATAATTTTTTCGTACATAATTTCTTCCAGAGAATACATATGTTGCTGCGCACTCATGACTATACAGGATTGCCTTGTTTGTGCATCAGCTTTACATTATATTATTTCCCCCCGCATATTACTGTCCAAACTGATTTTTTGATTTAACATTTTTATGTATATACATGTGTGTGTATGTGTATTACACCCCACCTACATGTATATATGTGTATATATTACCCTGGTCTGTGGATGTGTCATCTGTAGTCACCCATACGCACATAGTTATGTTTGCTTTGCGCATCTGCGTACGGTGACTTTATATCTCCTATATATATACATACCGAATTTATGTGCTTGATTATTATTTATTATATTATTCTATATTATTTCATCTTATACTAGGTCTCTGTGACTATGGCACTTTATGGTATTTTTTAGTGTGTATGTTTTAGTATATATATATTTTTTAGCATATGTTATATATGTATATATACATATATATTTTTTAATATGTATATATATATATTTTTTTTAGTAATTTTTCTAGGAATTTTTTGAATAATTTTTTAAATGTTGTCATAAATCTCTTTATATATATATATGTGCTCTTTTTATATATATATATATATATATATATATTCATTCATTTATTTACATATATACCTCTTTATAATTAGTGGGAATGCTTTAATAAGCATTCCCAGTATTGTTATTCGTTTTTTATTATTCTTCTTATGTCTTAATTTTATTATTCCGTACGTTTTTTGGCTCTGCGTAACTTCGCCATACTTTCAGCGATTGAGACCATTCAACTTTTAAAATGTTCATCTCATTCAGCTAATGATGGGACTTCTTCAAGTTTTTTTGTGCTATTTATATTTTTTAAAATATTAAGCTTTTAGTCGCTTTTTTTTAACATTGAAGTCAATGAGAACATGCTTATTCCTGCTTAAAAACGTACCCGATTCAAAATGTATCTCCTCCTTCATACTTTCACTGACAGACACCAAACGAAGTTTACCACGGTCACAAAATATTCAGCTATCCGGCTATGACTTTTCAGATTGAAATCTTTTATAGTTTTTGTGAAAAAGCAATTTACGTTTAGTGATTTTTTCAGAAAATGTTATCGATTACACTGCTTGTCTATGGACCTGGCTTAGAGTGTGTCATGTGACCTTTAGAGTGTGAGTTTTGAAAAGACTCGGATTATCTATAAAAAAGGGGGAACAAATTGCTCTCACGCCCACAAGATCTACTTGTCATACACAATTTTTATATCAAACTGTAGGTATTTTTGTCTGCTTTCAGGCAATGTGATCAGTTTTGTGATGCGCATTTTACTTTTCGTTGCTGGAGCTTCTAAAGGACAAGAGTTCCAAATTTTTCCCCATAGACCTTCATTATAACGCGCTTTTAAAATTTGTTAGTAAGACACACAAAGATACTCTTTTCTAAATCGCTGACATGGCCACATTTTTAAGTTTATCAACATAAATTTCATATCGATGCGTTCACAAGGGTCTTGTCTTTTATACGGTGAAGTCGCTGTATCGATCGCATGTACGGTTGTGGATTTATTAAGGTTTGTTTGAAGGGTTATTTCACTTATTTTGTGTGTAGATAAAAAGCGTTTGTAATGGTAATTCTTTCCCTAAATAGCTTCCTTTACCTCAGTGCAATTATCCCCCTCACTCACCTGGGGGGAGGGGAGAAAACCTCTTGAGGGGGGAGGGGCGACCAGGAAGTCAGGACGCTCTGTACTTTGCAGATAGAGAAAGGAGCTGTGTGTTAGTGGGCGTCCTGCTCACCCCCTCCCCCCTCAAGAGGCTTTCTCCACACCAGGGAAAAAGCCTTGCTCTACTGTGTGGAGTTACAGACAGAAGAACAGGAAGTGAGGATTTCTCAGAAGAAATAAGGACATTTAAAAGCAAAATCAAAGGATGAGGTAAGTAAAGGAGGACTGCACTAAGGTAAAGGAAGTTATTTAGGGAAAATGATTTTACCTTTACAACACCTTTAATGATTAAAGAGAGGCTTTATAAGTACTGAAGGAACACTGCTTGTATGTCCTAAAGATAGTATAACGGTTATGGTGAATGGGATTTGTGCGGGCTTAGCAATTCAGCTATTCAGCATTCCCACGTATTTTCCTCAGGAAATGCATTTTCTAGTTATATATATTATCTTTAACATTTTATATATATTCCATTTTTCCGCATTTTGCTTTTATATATATATATAATTCTAGTGTCCTTTACTATCTATGTCAGTATTTCCCAGCACTTCCTGTGTGCACTTGTTTACTAAGCCCCGCTGACCAATCACGATAATCCCCTGCATATATAGTACGTCCGCTCCTATTGGACGTTTTGGATCTGATGAACCAGCGGATGCTGAGAAACGCGTCATCCCATTGGCTGGCCCGAGGTTCGACGTCACTTCCGGTCGTACGGCGATAGACTGCGCTTCATGCTGGAACGCATAGCGCGTCCTATCCAGGAAACACAGCTTCTGGATCCCCTGTTGCTTCTCCCAGGCTTCCCCAGGATGGGTCTCCAAATCTCCCATGACTTGGCCAAGTCAGCCTGCCTGCAGCTGTAAACGATCGTTGTGACCCTTGACCAGCCGTTAACCCCTGATGTGCCCTTGCTCTTAATTGTTTTGTGAGTAGCCAATCTACTGTTTACTACTATTTTTACCTCATTAAATCCCTATTTTACTACACTTAGTTTGGCGCATGTCCTCCTTGTCTACATATATTTTTCAGAGTCTGCTTCTGCTTTAGGACTGTGCTGCCACTAGTGTTGCTGGACTAAACATTAAACTTTTGGGACTTTTTATTGTGACCATCTTTTGTATGGTCATTTATTTGGACTATCATTATATGGTCATTTATTATTATTTTTTTCTTTGATATTGACATGGACCTTATGATCTACTAATTGTTAATTATATTATTAATTCTTTTGATTGCATTCTTTAAGTCGTGCGCCATCTACCTATATTTTTTAGTCTGGTCACCATGTATCAGGGATAAAATTATCAAGTTGAGTCTAGTTGAAAGGATTTTAGTGGTAATCTTGGCGTCCACATTTAGTAGCGAGATGGGGCGATAGGAAGCGCAGGACGTGGGGTCCTTATTGGGCTTTGGTATGACCACAATAACCGCCTCTGCCATAGAAGGAGGAAGACCGCCTTCCTCCAACATAGTCAGAAGCAGCCTGTGAAACTTAGGGGCAAGGAGTTCACTATTGGCCTTGTAGAATTCGGCCGGAAGGCCTTCAGGACCTGGGGTTTTGGACGACTGAAGCTCCGCCATTGCTACCTGCACTTCCTTGAGTGTGATAGGGGCATCAAGCATGTTGCGGGCGTCACCCGAGAGTTGCGGAAAATCGATCTGATCTAAGAAATGGCCTAAGCTAACCGGGGTGAAGCCCGCCCTAGAGGTATATAGATCCTCATAATACCGTGCAAATTGAGCATTGATAGTCAAAGGATCATGGTGGAGCTCCCCCCTGTCATCCTTAATATAGGCAATGTGTGGCGTGGAAGAGCGCTCTCGGGCCAACCATGCCAGTAACCTACCCGTCTTCTCCCCCTGCTCAAAGATTCTCTGAGACTGGGAGAGCAACGGTTTCTTGGTGTTCGCAACCCGCAGCAGGGATATCTCCCTGTGGAGGGACCTCATTGCCTCGTACGTCTGAGCACTTTTATCCGTCACATATTTCTCTTCCAACAAAAGGGCTCTTCCCTCTGCCACCTCCAGCGCCAGCGTTGTGTCCCTTCTAACCTTCCCAATTGCAGTTTTATATTGTCCCCTAGTGTAGGCTTTGAAGGCATCCCATAGCACCGAAGGGGAGACCGTGCCCTCATTGTGCGACCAGTATTCCCCCAGCTCCCCCTCAACCAGCGGGACCACACGCTCATCCGCGACCCAAAACCCGGAGAGCCGTCACAGCGCAGACCCTGCCGGTGAATCAGTCTGTAAAGTAAGGAGAAGGGGCGCGTGGTCCGAAATCCCACGCGACAGGATCTCCACCTCCCGGACACGGGACAACAGGGAATCAGTCATGTAAATCAGGTCTATTCTGGAGAAGGAGGTATGTGTGGTCGAATGGCAGGTGAACTGCTTCTTGTCCGGATGCCTCATCCTCCAAACGTCAGTAAATCCATAGTTATCTGCCCACTGAAAGAGGGGAGAGTCCCCACCCGGGCCCGCAATTAAGCCTATCTAGAGTTGGGTTAGGGGTCATGTTAAAGTCTCCAGCAAGCACAACCCCCGCCGACGGATAGAGCACCAGGAGCGAAGTAAGCCCCTCGAGCACAGCTATCGTGGCCATAGGGGGACATAAATAACCACAACCAGAAGCTCCAGGCCGTCACACATTGCATGGACGGCCACGTATCTCCCCTCCGGATCAAGATGGAGATCCAGAAGGGTGAAATCCAGAGATTTGTGGACCAGGATGCTAACCCCCCTAGAATACGTGGAGTAGGTGGAGTGATAATACGACCCACCCATGGCTTCCGGAGTGTCAGCGTCCTGCTCCCCAACAGATGCGTTTCCTGAAGTATACAGATACGGGGACTATATTTCTTCAGATAATTGAAAATCTTTTGATCTTGGAGTTTAAACCCCTCACATTCCAAGACAAGATAGTTAATGGAGCCATAGGACCGTGAAATATTCTACAGCAGGGCAGGCAGCAGAGCGTCCCAACCCACCCAAAAATCACAGGCATATAGAACAGTGGCCACATAGCTATCATACCCACGAGACCACCACCAGGGGGGTCCCACATTTCATTTTTAGTAAGCGTAGCAACGTCAGGCAAGTTCCCATAAGGGGAATCACAGGGACAGAGTAGAGTAACAGTACAGCTGCAATAGAAACCCAACATGGAGTAAAAACATATACTCCAACAAACTTCTCCACCCCACCACCCCGCACCACCCCCCAAACCTCGGTGTGCTTTTTTCCCCGAAAACAACCATGGCTAGTGCCTATCGGGGATATGGACAGAAGGACACCCGAGTGTCACAGTACATGCAGCAAGTTCTCCATTGTAAGATAAGGATACACGGTCCCTGCAGAATAAAAGTGTGGATTAATCGTCCGGAGCCACATGGAGCTCCGGGGGCACTTTGACTTAAAAAAGGTTGCAAAACATGGCCTGAGTCCAGTGAGCCAGGGTGAATCCCGGGGTAAAAAAAAAAAAAAACAGCAGTCAAAGTCTGAAGTGTATGGGGTAAAACAGCCTCTCCTTTTCCAGCCGATTGCAGTTCGGGTGAGTCAGGGAACAACACGTGGCCAGGCCCGTGAGCACGAGATCCCCACACTCAGGCACGAACCGGGGCCCAGGCCTTACATGTCTCCATACAGGAAAGATAAGGCAAAAGAGAAAATAGCAAGCCTGGCAAAAGGGGGTACAATAACCAAAAAGTGTCAAGAGTCAGGCCAGTGTTCGTGAGCAAATTATATCAAGTACAGCAAACATACCGGTAGTGTCATGAAGTCGGTCAGTGCCTGGGCAGGGTCTCGATCCAACGGGAAGCATCCTCCGGGGAAGTAAAAAGTACCGACTCGCGATCCTGAACTCGCAGACGAGCAGGAAACAGCATGCTGTACTTAAACTTGCGGTTCCTCAGATTCAGTTTCACCTGGTCAAACGAGCGTCGTTGCTTCTGGGTGTCCACCGAGTAGTCTGGGAATATCATTAGCTTAGCTCCCTCGTGGCGCAGTTGGTCTAGCTTCCTGGACTCACGCAACACTAAGTCCCGATCCCTGAAGTTGAGCAATTTCAGGATGAAGGTGCGTGGGGGAGCTCCCGGGGGCCCCCGGGCAGCAGGCATCCTATGAGCCCTTTCCACCACAAAGAACGGGTAGAAGGCCGCATCAGGAAGAAGGGTGCGCAGCAGATGTTCTGTAAATGTCGTGGGGTCCACTCCTTCTGACCCCTCAGGCAGGCCGACTATGCAGAGATTATTTCTCCTGTTTCTGTTCTCGGCATCTTCCGCGCGTGTCTCCAGGGCCCTGACCCTGGTGTGCAGCGTGCGAAGTGAGGCCGCGTGATCCCGGACCGTGTCTTCAGCATCCTCCACTTCAGTCAGGCGGGAGAGAAATGTGTCCATGTCCCTGCGGATAAGACCAATATCCAGTTGGACATGCTCAATCTTGCCCGTGAGAGTTGCCTGACAGTCACCAATGGCCCGCATCAGGGCTTCGAAGTTGGATTGCTCCTTGTCTGCAGGGTCGGGCTCAGTCTCCTCCGTCTGAGACGCCATGTTGGTTGCCAAGCGGGAACACAGCACTGCCGGAGCGGGGGTGACTTTCTGAGTCTTACGGGAGGACAGGGAGCCTCTCCCCTTGGTCATACCGCGTATCACCAACTACCTTGCCACCACAGGCGGATCGGGGCCGTCTCTCTGGAGGGAAACAGGGTTAGTTGCCGGAGATTAAGCAGGAGCTCTCTCACTGCACGTCTGTTCCGGTAGCCATCTTGGACACGCCCCCCATAAAATCAGTTAAGCATAGATTTTCCTTAGATCAGACATGCGTAAGTCTCTTACGCTGTCTAATCTTATTTTCATATTTTAGGCTGGCCACTAGGTGGCGTTCCCGTCTAAAATATGTAAATGAGCATATACGCCGATTCCCGAATGTACGCCCGGCCGGCGCTATTCAATTACGTTGTTTGCGTTAGCGTAGTACCGTCATAATGTTATTCCTGCTATATGAGGCGCAGGCAATGTTAAGTATGGACGGCGTGCCGACGCTTTTTTCCCGTCGTTTATGTCATTTAGGTAAAACGTTCGCGAATAGAGCTTTGCGTAAGTGCAGTTCACGTCGTTTACACGACGTATTGCCGTCGAGATTTGGAGCATGCGCACTGGGATCAATTCACGGCTTGCGCATGCATTTGAATTCGGCTGGGTCTTTTACGCTACGCCGCCTCAACTTTACAGGCAAGTGCTTTGAGAATAAAGCACTTGCCTGAAAAAGTTGCGGCGGCCTAGTTTAAAAGCCAGACGCTAGACATGCCTAAAGATAGGCATTTCTACCTGAATCTGCCCCTATGAGTTCCTTCTACACAACAAGACGAATGCATATGGGACCGTTAGGGCTAACCGGTGTGACATCCTGCCAACCTTTGGCAATAAAATGCTCAAGGCAGGAGAAATAGTTGCCTGACAGAAAGGAAAAATTATGGCACTGAGATGGCATGAACGAAACCTCAAGTTGTGATGGATTATAACAACACAATGGGAGGTGTGGACAGAGCTGACCAGGCCATGAAATTTTATCCAGCCATGAGGAAACAACCCAAAAAAATTACGGGAAAAAAATTACGAAAAAATCTTAATCTTAAAAGTACGTTTGTGCAGCGCAGGCTACACGCTGTGCGCATCAGCTGCACGTCCGGTCTAAAGTTAGTCCTTATAAAAGCAGGTTTAAATTTGGACAATCCGTCTACATGTCAGCTAAAGCAACACCGTTAGGGACGAACTGAGCAGCCACACTTGCAGGACAACAATCTGTATGCCAACATGCCAGGGGCATCCTTGCTCATAGCTATACTACTGACTTTAGATGAGCGCAGAAGGAGGAGGGCACGGGAGAGGATATACCGCACACGCATAGACATCTTTGGCATGAGTGATTCTGAGGTGTATCGCATCTTCAGATTCACCCCTCATGCCATCATGGAATTAACCACAACCCTGCAGGAGAACATTACCAGCCCAACACAACGCTCACATGCAGTGCAGCCACTGGTCAAGGTCCTGGCAACACTCCATTTCCTTGCCAGTGGCTCTTTTCAGCATACAAGTGGAGTGGTGGCTGGGATGGCACAATTCTCCATGAGCAGATGTGTGCACCAGGTTATCCCTGCAATTCTCAGACGCATGGCCAACCAAATCACCAGACCCACCCAGGAGGACCTGCGGCTGAAGGCAATGACAGATTTCTACAGAATTGCCATATTCCCACGCACCGTGGGGGCCATTGATTGCGCACATGCCGCACTCCAGCCCCCCCCCCCCCCCGTGAGACAGAGCACATATACTGCAATCGGAAGCATTGGCATCCCATCAACGTACAGGTGATAGTCGATGCCAAATGCCTCATATGGCACGTTCATGCCAAACACCCCGGGTCCAGCCATGACAGCTACATATACAATCATAGCCCCATCCCAACAGAATTCGAACAGAACATGTATGGGGACAGCTGGCTGGTTGGTAAGTGACATGGGTGGCAGGCATGACTGTCCCCCCCCATGATGCAGAAATCACAAGGGGCACATGCACTACTAACATCCTCCTGTCTTTTCCCTTCCAGGTGAATCTACATATGCACTGGGACCCCATCTCATGACTCCTATCCGGAACCCCCAAACCCCAGGAGAGGAAAGATACAATGAAGCACACACACGTACCCGTGCAGTGGTGGAGCGCATCTTTGGCCTCCTGAAGTCACGTTTCCGATGCCTGGATAAGTCTGGGGGTACCCTGTTGTATTCCCCAAACTTTGTATGCCAGATCATCGGTGCATGTTGCATGCTGCACAACTTCGCAGTGAGAAAGGGCCTGGAGATTGACATACATGATGACCTGACCCCCAAACCAGACAATCCCCCCCTAACCAAGGCTACCCCGTCTTCTGAGGGAAGAGCAGCCAGGAGCCAGCTCACATTAGGCATCTTTGCACGTTAAACACACACATTAATCATGGCACAATGAGAATGCATACATGCACACCACTGTGGTCCCTAGATCACACACACCACATCCTCATCACATTGGATTAGCACAAGCCCACCATGCAGGACTTGTGAGCAGCAACGCCATGCCACGGCTCCAATTATGTCACTGTACATTCATACACCATTCACACGGTCCTGGGGATCACTTCTCCCTGGTCCTGGGGAACCTTTCTCCACCACAAATGAGGGTGAGACCCCTTTTCCAGCAATAATGTCACCCCCACATTCAAAAATCATTCACAAACAGAAAAAAAATCAGAATCCAAAAAAAAAATGGCCAGCAAAAAAAAAAATGGCCAGCAAAAAAAAAAAAAATGCCCAGCAAAAAAAAAAAAAAAAAAAAAAAATGCCCAGCGAAAAAAAAAAAAAAAAAAAAAGCACAGCAAACAAAACACAGAAAAGCCAAACAAAAACTACCACCGCTGGTGTGACCCACGCCTGGCCCCGGCTCCTCAGGAGAGACTCATGGGGGGGTAATCAGGGGAAGGAGGAGCATCCCCTGGTCTCTGCCCAGCTGCCGGCCTGCCCTCCAAGGCCACGGCAATGCGAGTCAGGCCATCATTTAGGGTTGCCGTATTGGCCTGGATAGCCTGGGTGAGGGTCCGCAAATCCTGACCGAGGGCCCGCACATACTGACCAACGCATGCTGTGGTAGCCTGCATTTCATTTTGGCAATTGATCAGAGCCAGGGAGTTGCAGGCCATGTCCCCAACTGAATCCTTTATGAAGGACAGGCTCTCCTCCATCCGCACCAAAGTCTGGCTGACCTGTTCCAGATGGCGGGTCTGAAGGGCCTGGTCCCTTCTGAGATTGGCAGGCAGAACCTCGGCCATCCCCCTGGTCTTGTGGGTCGCCTTCCTGACTCCAGATGAGGCTTGTGGCCGGGGAGAAGGGGAGCCCCTTGGGAGGGAGCCCTGTTGGGGGAGGAGTGGGAGGGGATACCCCTGATGGAGGCCTGGCTGCTGCCAGCCATAGGGGAAGACTCCTCCAAAAGTAACGTGAAGTCATTCCCTGACATGACCTCCTCCTCAAACTCCTCTTCCTCAACCTCAAACTCAACCTCCTCAGAGGACTCCGGCCTTGTCTGGGGGTCTTCATCAGACTCTTGTCCCTGGGATGGTGCGGACAGGCCAGATGGCCCAGCAGCCTCCTGCACATCTGTGGATGACACAAAACATTCACAGGTTTGAAGGATCCACACACTTGCCACATATTCCCTTCCCCCTCCACACATACTACACACCAAAAAAAAAAAAAACCTTACCTGTCCTCACGGCCTCGTCAATGGAGTCAAAGCCAGGCAGCCCCTCCACTTGCTGCCTGTTGAAGGTCTGGGCCACCGCACGCTCCTCCTCAGTCAGCCTAACAGTGCATGGTGGGCCCCCTCTAGTGCCCCTGCCATGTGCTGCAATCTTGGCCAGCTTACCACGGACCACACGCCGGAGATCATTGATCTTCTTTTGGATCCCCTGGCGTGTCCGGGTCTCACCCCCCAACGCATTTACCTCGTCGGCGATGTCCTGCAAAATCTGACTCTTCCTGGCTGGGGGGGGTGTTGGCACTCTCCGGGCCATGCAGGAATCACCCATATTGGGTAATGGCCCTGATAATTATTTCCTTCTCCCGCAAGGAAAAATTTTATTTTCTCTTCCTCTCACTCATGTTCACACAACACTCTCCAAATCACTCTCCAAAACACTCACCAAAAAGTCACAAAGACACCTCACAAACCAACAAACACTAACAATCAACAGAACAAAAGCACCTTGCTGTAGGAAGGGAAACAAATGGATGTACTTTTGCAATGAAAGGGCGTTTCTCTCGGTCTATTTAAGCACTGGGCATAGCTCACTAAGTTGACCGGGCCTAGTTCCAATCTCACTGATTGCGCCGTGCCGAGTTCTGAGCATGCGCAGAGAGGTGCTGACCATAGCCTGCGTTATGCGCACATGCGCAGTCCGGCCGGCCCTTCATTTGCATGGGGTCTAGGCTCATTTCAATGGAACACGCCCACGTCCTTCCCAATTTGAATTACACCGCCTTACGCCACGGAATTTACATTGCGCCAGCGCAAATTTGTGCGCAAATACCGTACAACGAGGATACGGTACTTGCGCCTCTACATTGCGCCGGTCTAATGTAAAGGAGATGCGCTACGCCGGTCTATATAAATGCGCCAATGTACGTGGATCTGGCCCGATGTGTGTTTATTTACTTGTTCTAGTGGAAAAGGGGCCTACATTTTTAAAAAAAGGGATATTATGTAATTGCTTCTTTATTATAATAATATTATTGCACATTTATAAAAGATATGACAAATACATTTGCATATTGTTCTATATACTGTATTCATTGGCATATAACACTCACTTTTTTACCCTGAAAATAGAGGGTAAACTGTGCCTGCATTTTTTACGCAGGGGGCTGTGGATAGTTTTTTCCTGAAATGTCCTTGTTAAAGTTAGGGTGCGTGTTATACGCCGATAAATACGGTACTCCAAAACAGACTCTTTAAGATGCGCACTCAGGTGTCATAGATATATCATATTTCAGTTTACACTGTTAGTCTTCCAACTGGTTTCAGTTTTCCCAAGTCATCCAATGTTTCCTAGGCCCTGCAGCCCTCTTCAGACACTAAATCACAAAAAAAAAAAAAAAGAAGGAAAGAAGCACTGGCCTAGTGCATTATCTATGCCGTAGATAATGCAGTAGGCTATTGCGCTCTTTTTTTGTGTTTTTTTAAGATTTTAAGTGGAGAGTCTTCACTCGTTACTCAATAAGTATAAAATATGTATGTTCATTTCAATCAACCATTTACATGACAAGCGAATTCCTCATTATGTATTTCATCTGTACATGATCAGGTATTTAAAGTGAACAAGAATTTGTTTTTCATATGCTGAGTGAAAATTCTCAACTAAAATCACAACAAATGAATTAAAATCATCATTTATGTCCAGTGAGCTGACTTAGGGGGCAGCAACATTGATCTTGAAAGCAGATTTGATAAACAGGTAGTAACAGAGAGATTTTCCTAGCAGAGGCCAGGTTCGCAACATCAGTGGTGCTTGAGCCAGGGCTGTAAGAGGGGCCTCCCTCTACACGTCCAGCTCATGGTAAAACCCTGTAAAGTTGTGTTATTTTTTTAACTTTTTGTTATCTTTTTGTTTTGTATTCCAGCTGGGGTTTTGGAGACCAACAGGAAGTGGAAAAAATAAACATTTCTTTAGAGTATAGAAAAGTGTTATCATTATAAGATTTTCCCTCCAGTCCTTTTCTTTTGACAAGTGAAAAAGTATGTCGGTTAATCTCATTGATGGGGGCATAGAAAACAATAAAAACATGACCAGAGTTTTAACCCTTCCTCAATTTATACACAATAATGCATTTTAAGGTTTAGATATACTTCAATACATGACTGATAAAGTAAATTACCACATTTTGGTGTATTTTTTATTATAACTGTATTTATATATAATAAAAAAAATCTGTATATATAATAAAATCAATACATTTATGTAAACATTTCTAAGTCAAAACTTATTTTTCCAAATACTTACAAGCATTTCAAAGAAAAGTTTCTATTGCACAACCTGTATAGATCAATTGCACAGTTTAAAGGATTGCAACATTTGTTATACTGATCAAGGAATATAAAAAATACATTTATGCAGAGCTATTAAAGTGAGATTCCTTGTTAGTTTTCTATTTTTCGAGAAAAAAAAAAAACATGAGAAAGAAATATAAAACAAAGCAACATTCTTTAGCTAAGAGAATATTGCAATTTATGTTATCTTTACAGATTTTTGAAACTGAAACATGAATATTTCATGCAAACTTAGAATTACTAGGCACTAGCGGATTCATTCCGACAGAATCAAATAAAACACTGCAAATAATAGAATTCCCGAGTTTTAAAAACTTTTTATGTACAGACAAGTATCTGCTATTGAACTTACATGCTAGAGAGCTACACTGTGTGTTTGCATATCTCAGTTAGAAGTGACCTTCTATTGCCCATCAGCTCTCTTATAGTGAAAAAATACAAATATGTAAAGGGTTGTTTTTGAGAACCAGAGAAAAAAGCAGAAGGTTTATATGGTAATTTTTTTTTTTTATTAGTTTAACCTAGCCTTTCAATTTTGTACTGCTTACTTTAGAAAAATATTTTCTGAAGAAGCATTTTTGTTGGAAATACTATGACAGGAGGCCATCATTAGGGCATGGTTTAAGTCTATTGCACACTGGGCCTTTAAGCCCCAATACATGAGATCCCAGAAATTTGGAGTAAGCAGAAGGCACTTGTGCACCACGCAGGTCCACTTCCAGCAGCTTGTAAGGGTTCTTTCAGACAGGAAGTAAGCTTTCACCCTCTGGAACATGATCCGTGGTAAAGTGTGGTTTAACCATCTGTTTCTACCTCCCCTTGGCCACCAGTGTGAAATAGACCTAAAACTTTAAGAGAAGCTACAAGCTGCTATGTCTGGGCAAAGCTGGGTGGATCACCAAGTGATACTAACATTTAGGGCAGTATTCACCTAGGCTAGAATGCCCAGAATGCAGACTGCATCCATTCTGAGAATTTATCCTGAGACACATACAACCCTAAGGCCGCATTCACACCTGAGCGTAGCGTTTTTGGTCGTTTTTTTCTAGCGTTTTGTTGCACGTTTTGTCGCGCGTATTAACACATATTTGCGCGTTTGCATACATCGTTGTCCAACGTTTTTAAACTTCGCCGTTTTTTATTTTAGCCAATAGGAAAAATGGCAATAGGAAAAATGCTCATCTCTTTCATCATTTGTTGCAATGTTTATAGATTTTTTTTATCTTCTTCCTGGGTGAATATTTTATTTCACAGAACAGATTAAAGCGACAAAATGCCCGTAGAAATGCTCGTTGTCACGCTAGACGCTTGAATCAAGCATTTCCATTTGTTTCTATGGGAATACAAACGTTCAAAAACGCCCAAATCAACCCAATTTCGACAAAAAAGGGTCCAGAACTTGTTTGAGCTTAGAGCATTCAGCTTCAGGCATTTTGGAGTAGAGATGTGAACCATCTCCATAGAGAATAATGTACTTTTTCCCCCTCGTTTTATAGCTTCAGTCTTCAGGCTACAAAACGCTCAGGTGTGAATGCAGCTTAAATATAAGTATATTATATTATATACTGTGCACTATGCATCCCCCTCTGGCTGCATCAGCTTTCAGTCTCTCATATAATTTGACAGGCTGACAGCAGTGGGCTGGACGGGGTGCCTCTGCTTCCCACCTGCACCTAAAATACTGGTATCTCATGCACTGGGGATAAACTTCCAGTGTGCATGAGGCCTTATGGAGTTTGGATAGCAGTCTGAGCTGCATGAGTTTATTTGTATTCTTATTTTTATCATTGAAAGGGCAACACACCGAAAGCAGATATTTCAGATTTTGGTAAATGCCTAGAGGGGGTTAGACAACCAAATATATATATATAGATCTATCTATCTATCTGTCTGTCTATCTATCTATATATAAATATATATATATATATATATAAAACTCTGTTGGGTTTAGTTTTTATTTTAGATTTTATTTAATTTTATACAGAATGCAACATGAGGAGCTGAAACACAGAAAGGAGGGTAGGGACACTCAAAACTCCAGGGTAGACAGGAACAGAGTTAGCAATGATGGCTGAGTGATAATGCTATTCAAGTAACCCATACCATATCCAAGACCAATACGAAGATAAGGGCTAACCCCACCCACCAGGCTCCACCTCACTTTGGAGTAGACTGACTGTTCAATTGTTTTCAGTAAATATATAATTAAGTGAAGCCCAATAAAAAAAAAAAACTCTACATGCTCCTTGCCCCTTTACCCGATATTTATAATATGGGGGTAACATGTAACATTGTGTGAAAGGTAGAGTTATGCCGCGTACACACGATCATTTTTTGCGATGGAAAAAAACGACGTTTTCAATCATGAAAAAAAAGTTGTTTTTTAAACTTAATTTTCCTAAACGACGTTGCGTACACACCATCGTTTTTCTACAAAGCTCTAGCAAAGCGTGGTGACGTACACCACGTTCGACGGCACTCTTTTCCATTGAAGCTCCGTCGCATAACTTGCTTCTGAGCATGCGCGGGTTTAAAAACGTTGTTTTCAACATCGTTTTGCCCACACACCATCACTTTTTATGACAAAAAAAACGACGTTTTGAAAAACGACACAAAAAATTCAAGCATGTTGGAATTTTTTTTTGGTCGTTTTTTTTAAGACAAAAAACAAAGTTTTGCCCACACACGATCAATTTACATGACGTTTTAAAAAACAACGTTTTTTTTCATCGCAAAAAATGATCGTGTGTACGCGGCATTAGCCTTTGTAGTTTTCAAAACAGCCTACATAATAAAAAAATAAAAAAAAGATTTAACATGTAACAGTAGTTGTATGGTTCTGATGTCCCTGGTCTGTGGATCTCTGTAGCTGGTCTAATTGGATCTCTGTGTATGTATATCTCTTATCAATGGTGTTCAATTTTGCCATTGAACAAGAGGAAACTTGAAAAGTGACAGAAAATATACATTGAGTTGCAGATGATCCATTGCTGTTGTCCTGTTATCGACCAGTGAGCTATGATATAATATTGACATCAGTATATGTACAGTACAGTTGTGAGGAAATATATTACACTAGATATTCAGCCTATTTGTTTTATTTGTTTTTATGTTGTTATCATAAAATGTAGTTTTTACTATATAAATGTGTTTGTGTTGGTGCCTTGAAGGTTCCATACACCCATTATAGAATTTTTGTTTGATTATATAGTAGGGTTGTCCAGATACCGATACTAGTATCGGTATCGGGACCGATACCCATTATTTGCGGGAGTACTTGTACTCGTGCAAATGCTCCCGATACCTAAATAGAATACTTTTTTTGTATTTATCAACATGTTCTGTGAAAATTCTTTGAGTTTTTTACTACTGCGTGACACGAAAATATTTTTTTATTCATTTTTACAAATTTTTATTCTTTTATTATGTCTTGAGTTAGAGTTCTTCATAATTCTAAAGAAAATATCCTTAGTCTGTATTGTGGTTTGAAAACTGTCACATGACATTTAAAAAAAGTATCGGTATTCGGTATCGGCAAGTGCATGAAAAAAAGTATCGGTACTTGTACTCGGTCCTAAAAAAGTGGTATCGGGACAACCCTATTATATAGTATTTTTCAGTAATGCCTCTAATTGACTGCTTAGTCAATTGGTCTAAGCGCAGCATGGAATAAATCTTTATACTGAAATGTTTATCCTATTTCCAGGAATTTCTAATTTGATATGAACACTTAGGTCCCTTTCAAACTTGTATGCGATTTTGCCGCGATTCTACCGCGACTTTGCTGCGATTCGCGGCCGCGATTTCAATGAATGCCTGTGTAAGTGGCATCAAAATCGGACCAAAGTAGTGCAGGGACTTCTTTGAAGTCGGCACTACTTAAAGTCGTGCCAGTATGAATGGTGTTCATTGAAAATCATGGAGAATGACTTGTAATACGATTTTGCAGTACAAAATTGTGAGACAAGTCGTATAAATGTGAAAGGGGCCTTAGGTGTCCTTTTATGAAAGTGAGATCAGCGGCGATGCCGAGTCTCACCACTGATCTCAGGTCCTACACAGTTTATGAAGCTGAGGTAATCAGCGGAGAACATGTTCTCCACTGATTATCGCAGCACATTGAGACTCAGATTGTAACTGACTCAAAGGATTTGAACAGAAACCGATTTGAACAGATCTGTCTGCTTGGATTTTGGTTTGCTCGCGTGTACACACGAGCAAACCAAAATCCCCGCCAGCAGACAGCGCGCTGACGTGTCGGTGACGTGACGGTGACGTTTACGCCACCACGTCACCGCACCAGGAAGTAAAACACTTCCGCGCATGCGTCAAAATCATTCGGCGCGTGTGCGAGAAGACATGTCTGCTGGTTAGCATACTAACCAGCAGACATGTCGGGCGGACGGGTTCCCAGCCGACAGATTTCAAAGCATGCTTTGAAATCTGTCGGGTGGCCAAATCTGTCGGCTCGCCCGTACACACGGTCGAATCTGTTTGCTGGGACGGTCGGGCCGACCGTTTCCAGCAGACAGATTTGATCGTGTGTACGAGGCCAAAGAAATGTCCAGTTTATTAAGGTGCGATCTCGGCACCTCACTGGCGATCTGTGACAGAATTCTCACTTTCTGATTCACCATCTTAGAGGTATTTTACCGCAGTTTCATAAAAGGACACCTTAGCGTTATGGTTTTCTAAGGGCAGATTGAGATTTGAAATCAGATTTCACCTCAGTACCTGTATTTTTTATTTTATTTCAGGTGTAACTGGATCATACATTAATGGTTAATTCTAAAATTGTTATAACATTAGGTCTTCACTCTTACTTTACTAAAACAAATGTCCTGCTTTATTCTGAGAATGTTATATGAAGCCCATTAATTAAGTCTGTATTTGGAGTCCAATAAATTGTACTAAAAGTAGGAAGACACTACAGTACACATTACTAGGGAAGTTGAAATCCATGTATAATCTTAATAGAATGGTCTATGACATGGGTGTCCAACCAGTGGCCTGGGGGCCACATGTGGACCGCAGAGCCCTCCGATGTGGCCCGCGAACTTCTTCTCTGGGATGGTGGGTTGGCAAGCCCAGATTGCGGTATTTTCCAACCCACCATCCCAGAGAGTCAGTGTTGTAAGCAAAGACGGCGGTAGAGGAAGCAAGCGGCTGTGCACAGAGTCGCATAAGCTGATGCTTCCTTCCACAAACGGAGTGGTACCCAATGCACACTGTTTTAATCTACAGGTTCGGTGCGCTTTCAGATAGTGCTCCACACCTGCGGGATATAATAGAAGTCTATGGCAAAGTGCAGCTATCCCCTTCCATATGGGCAGATTGGAGGGCCCATACTGTGGCCCGCGACCAAATACAAAGTCGCTTAAGTTGCCCTTGTTCTTCAAAAGGTTGGGTACCCCTGGTCTACGATATATTCCTAAATACAAAATGATGTCCAAATATAATGTAGGGTAATAAAAAAGACTCAAGCTTTCATTCTCTGGGTTCAGAGAGTTCTGACTAAACATCCACCATTAGCAGACCATACACTAATTGAACTTCAGCCAATCTTGCAGAGACCAGCCGATATTGTTCGCTGTTTTGGCTACCCCACTCAACAGAAGTCAATTGTGTAACATGTTGGTGCAACAAAAAAAGCTAACTGCATATGACGAGCTTTAACCATTTGGGGAAACTTTGAAAAAAAATATAGTGAGAAGGAGAAGTCAGCGGCTACCTTCTAAAAAACAATATGCCAGAGAAATAAGGTGGAAAAGACCAAAGCCACAGTGAGCAATAATTTGCATGAATTTTAAAGCAAAACGAAGTAGAAAATATTTGAGAAAAAGTAACCCTTCTTGATTTCGTACTAAGACAACTACTTAAAAGCAGGATATGCAAGGACCACTTAGGAACCCATATTCCAAAAGGATTGTGGCCATTTTGAAAACATTAAAGAAAACTCCAGGGACACTACTTTAAAAAATAATAAACATAACCCCTGTCTTTTGATGCTTTGCCCTGACATTTTCTTTACCACTTCTGTTACCTATAATCTATTGCACACCTCCTTGTGTAATTGAATATTTATTATCCTGCTAATTATCCCTCAATAATGTGTTGTAAAATAAGCTGTCTGGCAACATTTTGGAAAGTAAAAAAAAAAAACTTTCAGTAACATTAATTAAAAAGATTTTCCCACCTAGTAGCAATTACTAGCAAAAGCAACCAGCATCTGCCCACCATTAAAGCTGATCTGATGTGCAGCTGCTGTTGCTTCAATTTTTTTTATGGCAGATGATTACTCTGTCAATAGAAATCAAATCAACTGAGCCTGCATTATAATTCAAATCATAAACTGTTCATGTGTATGAAGAAAAAAAAGAAATTAAATAACTTCAAATTCTTTTTTTTTTTTTTATGTGATTTAAAGCTCCAGGCAACTAGCTAAATATACAGATACACTACATACAAGGTAGTTATTTTACCTACCAAAGGATTTGTATTTATATCCATCTGAGATTTATACAGCTCTGTCACACTTCACAATCCAGTCAGGCAGTCACACATTGGGCTCATGTGCAGAGGTTTGCAATTGTTTTCAATGGTGTTAGTTATGTGCATCAACATGAATTTGCCAAATTCCATTGTTCATTTGTTTATCCATCAATTTAGGTTATACATTGAAAATAGGCATGTTACACATATTACCACACCTTAAGGTATCTCAAAAAATGAAGTGCCATCAAATGCAGGCACTGTGCCATCAATTGCAGCTACTGTGGCCATCAAATGCAGCTACTGTGTCCCATAAAATGCAGCCACTGTGCCCATCAAATGTAGCTACTGTGCACCATAAAATACAGCCAACGTGCCCCTTAACCACTTCAATACCCAGCCATAGACAATTGACGGCCTGGGATGGGATTTACCATCCTAAGTGGCCGTCAATTGACGGCCTGGGTATTGCAGGCGAATATCTGGACGATGCCTGCAGCCAGAGGCATCATCCAGATATCCATCTCTTCAGCCGGCGATTCTGCACAAAGTAAGAACGATCATAGCGGCGGTTCCGCCGCTTGATCGTTCTTACAGGCCGCGGGAGGGGACATCCCCCCCCTCCCGCCGCCATCCGGTGCTTCTCCGGGCTTACCTGTACCTTCGGGGGCCCGGAGAACGAATCGTCGGCGGCGGCAGGAAGCATAGAGATGACTGGTGACCAGATGGTCACCAGTCATCTCTATGACCGTCGGAGGACCCGGGCGCGATCTGATGACGTCACGCCCGGGTCCCCGTATGTAAACAAAGCCGCGATTGCGGCTGTAAGTCACCATTCATGAGATCGGTGAATTTTTTTTCACCGATCTCATGGTTTCCAGCCTGGAGGTGAGATGTGAGGTCTTATTGACCCCACATCTCTCCATAAAGAGGACCTGTCACACACATTTCCTATTACAAGGGATGTTTACATTCCTTGTAATAGGAATAAAAGTGGAAAAAAAAAAAAAAAATATGAAAAAAAGTGTAAAAATAAATAAAATATAAGTAAAAAAAAATAATAAAAGATAAAAAAAAAATGAAAACGCCCCTGTCCCCGATAGCTCGCGTGCAGAAGCGAACGCACACGCAAGTCCCGCCGACATATGTAAACGCCGTTTAAACCACACATGTGAGGTATCGCCGCGTGCGTTAGAGTGCCAGCAACTAATCTAGCACTAGATCTCCTCTGTAAATCTAAACTGTAACCTGTAAAAAATAAATAAAGCGTTGCCTATGGAGATTTTTAAGTACCGAAGTTTGGCGCCATTCCATGAGTGTGCGCATAATTAAAGCGTGACATGTTGGGTCTCTATTTACTCGGTGTAACATAATCTTTCACATAATACAAAAAAATTGGGCTAACTTTAGTGTTTTGTTATTTTTTTAATTCATAAAACAATTTTTTTTACAAAAAAAAGCGTTTGAAAAATAATTGCGTAAATACCGTGCAAGATAAAACTTTGGAATGACCGTCATTTTATTCCCTAGGGTGTCTGCTAAAAAAAACATATATAATGTTTGGGGGTACTGTGTAATTTTCTAGCAAAAGAATGATGATTATTACATGTAGGAGAGAAGTGTCAGAATAGGCCCGGTATGGAGGTGGTATAAAAGCCTAGTATTGAAGCGGTTAAACTGCAGCAACTGTGCCCATTAAATGCAGCCACCGTGTCCATCATATGCAGTGCCTGTGCCCATCATATGCAGCCTCTGTGCCCATCATATGCAGCCTGTGTGCCCATCATATGCAGCCTGTGTGCCCATCATATGCAGCCTGTGTGCCCATCATATGCAGCTTGTGCCCATCAAATGTAGGCTATGTGCCCATCATATGTAGCCTGTGTGCCCATCATATGTAGATATGTAGCCTGTGTGCCCACCATATGTAGGCTTACAGTTGTAATGCAAAAAATAAATAAAATAAAAAATGGGAGGGGGGGCGGCCGGGCCTGTAAGGTGCCCCAGGGACCATTGGGCTCCTTACAGGTGTAATGCATAAAAAAAATATAAAAAATGGGAGGGGGCCAGCCGGGCCCCTGGGGACCATCGGGCCCTTACAGGTGTAATGCCTGTACCCCCCTGATGGTGGCCCTGCTAACAGTACATTGCATTGTGTGAGTCTGTGTGTTTCTGTGTATCTATATATACCCAAGTATGTGAGCTTATGTGCATTTGAATAAGCACTGTTTTTTTGCTGTGACATGTTGATGTTGTGATCTGTTTTATTATAAGGAACATTTTTTGGAGTGCGGCCGTCCTGGTTTTTCTCCATACATATGTGCATTTGTGTAAGTATGAATTTGCAAACCGCAAAATAGTAGTTATATACTAGAAAATGTGACCTTGTAATACTGGGCATATATGTGAAATACTAATTAGTTTGATGAAGAATCACATCTTTCAGAAATCAATTGTACTAGTTTGTGATCTCGATCAATCAACAAGCAGTTCTATCATGAAGAAATTATTGATTCTGGCAGAAATCCAATCAAAGTTCAAAGTATTTTGTTTTTAGACTGGGTTCACACCATCGCTGCAGCAGGGATTCGGTGCGTTCTGGTTCACCGTTTCAGGTCTGATTTCAGCCCAAATGTTGGGCTATTGCTAAGGACTACAGAACCACACCCTTCTTTATGAAGAATAGGAGAGGGGCAGAGTTCCATTTCAATATGTCCATAATCAGGGCCGTCTCTACAATAGGGCAAACAGGGGCAGCTGCCCAGGGCCCTGTCACTGTTGGGGGCCCAAATCAACCCCCTTTGAAAAAATAATTTTTTTTTATTTTTTTAGGGGTTTCGGAGGTCCCCAGAGTCCCGGAGGCCCCCAGGACCCAAGATGGCAACCCGCCCTTTTTTTTATTTATTTTTAAATAAAAAAAATATATATTTATTTTATATATTTTTATTTTATTTTTTTATTAAAGGGCCAATTTTTTTAAATATATTTTTATTTTTTATTAAAGGGCCATTTTTTTAGGGGTCCGGAGGTCCCCAGAGTCCCGGAGGCCCCCAGGGCCACAGATGACAACCCCCTTTTTTTATTTATTTTTAAATAAAAATATATATTTATTTTATATATTTTTATTTTACTTTTTATTAAAGGGCCAATTTTTTTTAAAGGTCTGGAGGACCCCAGGGGCCCGTAGTTCCCCAGGGCCCTGGATGACAACCCCCCTTTTTTTATATATTTTTTTTTATATATTTTTTATATATATATATATATATATATATATATATATATATATATATATATATTAAAGGGCTCAGAGGTCCCCAGGGCCCCATGTGGCAAACACCCTTTTTTATTTTTTTTATAAATGTTTATTTTTTTATTTTTGTTTATATATATTTTTTAATTAAAGGACCCAGAGGTCCCCAGGGCCCTGGATGGCAACCCCCCTTTTTATATTTTTTTTCTATATATATATATATATATATATATATATATATATATTAAAGGGCTCAGAGGTCCCCAGGGCCCCATGTGGCAAACACCCTTTTTTATTTTTTTTATAAATGTTTATTTTTTTATTTTTGTTTATATATTTTTTTTATTAAAGGGCCCAGAGGTCCCCAGGGCCCTGGATGGCAACCCCACTTTTTTTTTATAAATGTTTATTTTTAATATATTTTTTTTATTTTATTTTTTTATTAAAGGGTCCAGAGGTCCTGGATGGCAACCCCCCCTTTTTTGTAATTTATTTTTATAAAAAAAAATGATTAAAGGGCCCAGAGGTCCCCAGATGGCAACCCCCCTTTTAAAAAAAAAAATATATGTTTTATATATATTTTTTATTTCTTTTTATTAAAGGGCCCAGAGGTCCCCAGGGCCCCGGATGGCTACACCCCTTTTCTGGGTTCACACCATCGCCACAGCAGGGATTCGGTGCGTTCTGGTTCACCGTTTCAGGTCTGATTTCAGCCCAAATGTTGGGCTATTGCTAAGGACTACAGAACCACACCCTTCTTGGGGCAGAGTTCCATTTCAATATGTCCATAATCAGGGCCGTCTCTACCATAGGGCAAACAGGGGCAGCTGCCCAGGGCCCTGTCACTGTTGGGGGCCCAAAGCAACCCCCTTTGAAAAAATAAAAATAAAAAATGTTTATTTTTTTAGGGGTCCGGAGGTCCCCAGAGTCCCGGAGGCCCCCAGGACCCAACATGGCAACCCGCCCTTTTTTTTTATTTATTTTTAAATAAAAAAAATATATATTTATTTTATATATTTTTATTTTATCTTTTATTAAAGGGCCAATTTTTTAAAATATATTTTTATTTTTTATTAAAGGGCCATTTTTTTAGGGGTCCCTAGGGACCCGGAGGCCCCCAGGGCCACAGATGACAACCCCCTTTTTTTATTTATTTTTAAATAAAAATATATATTTATTTTATATATTTTTATTTTATTTTTTATTAAAGGGCCAATTTTTTTTAAAGGTCTGGAGGACCCCAGGGGCCCGTAGTTCCCCAGGGCCCTGGATGACAACCCCCCTTTTTTTATATATATATTTTTTATATATATATATATATATATATATATATATATATATATATATATATATATATATATATATATTAAAGGGCTCAGAGGTCCCCAGGGCCCCATGTGGCAAACACCCTTTTTTATATTTTTTATAAATGTTTATTTTTTTTATTTTTGTTTATATATATTTTTTATTTTTTTATTAAAGGACCCAGAGGTCCCCAGGGCCCTGGATGGCAACCCCACTTTTTTTTTATAAATGTTTATTTTTAATATATTTTTTTTATTTTATTTTTTTATTAAAGGGTCCAGAGGTCCTGGATGGCAACCCCCCCTTTTTTGTAATTTATTTTTATAAAAAAAAATTATTAAAGGGCCCAGAGGTCCCCAGATGGCAACCCCCCTTTTAAAAAAAAATATATGTTTTATATATATTTTTTATTTCTTTTTTTCTTTTTATTAAAGGGCCCAGAGGTCCCCAGGGCCCCGGATGGCTACACCCCTTTTTTATATATATATTTTTCTTTATTAAATCTTTTTTTTGTAAAGGGCCTCCAGCTTCTAAATTTGCGGCAGCCCCGCCCCCCGCGTCTCAATTTAAGGGGGCAGCACCCCCCCGTTCTCTGCTCCAGGGGGCCCATGCCTGAAGCTGTGTAAGGGGCCCCATAATTCCTGATGGCGGCCCTGCCGCCCATTAAGCCCCTGTGCTGCCCACAAATCAGGCTGAAAATCATCAGCGGCACGCAGCCAGGTGACAGTACTGCTTCCCTTAACGGGTTTTATAAAATGTACAGAACCCCTGGCTTCCCTTTAGATGTGCACTTCTCCCTTCCTGCCCCTGGGTGCTGCTTGTATATAAAAAGGAACTAGAATGTGATTTTATAACATCCCCAGTTTGCTCTTCCCAAGGCTGACTTCTTCATGTCCTGCTCCTCAATGTATGTCACTGTTTGCTATATTGTAAATAGAAGTTTTCTGTAGAGTGTGCCCAAAGTCTTTATAATATTTGATGATTCACTGCAGGTCTGGTCAGTGTTTTAAAAAGTTCCTGTATTTTACACATGGCATGGCATGGGGTCACAGCACTGTCTGTCCATTCTGCTTTAGCACCATGGGACCCCAGGCCATGCCATGTGTAAAATACAGGAACTCTAAGTCACAGACCAGACCTGCAGTCCAGGCTGAGTAAGGCCTCAGAGCACATGGCATTACTGTCTGTATTTAACTGCTTGATGGGCTTATTTTGGGCCTGACTGGTTCACATGTATGTGTTTTGGCGGCCCACATTTGTGCAGGCACAGCAGCCCATTCATTTGATGCCTCATGTAATAGGCTGCGCACACGGCACACCTATGCCCATCAAGCAATGAAATACAGCACTGTCTGTCCATTCTGCTGTCTGCTGTGACTTATCTGAACTTCCTGCACTGTCAAACTTGCTGCATTTTTAGACATTTAGGTCACGCTTTTAAAAACACAGGGCCAGATTCATAGAGCAATTACGCCTGTCTAACTGGTGTTAGACAGGAGTAATTTCAAATTTTGCGCGCCGTATCACTAGTTTGAATCCTCAAACCATGATACGGCGGCTTCGGGCTTCGATCCGAGAGGCTTACGTCTTCGTAAGCCTTCGGATCTACGCTGCCATCTATTTGCGGCCGCTGGGAGGAGTTCGCGTCGTTTTGATGCGTCGGGATATGCAAATGTTTTTTTACGGCGATTCCCGAAGATACGAGTGGTCGTCGCAATCGCTTTCGTCTATTTTTTTGTACGTAATGTTAGAGCAGCTTTTTGCTGCTCTAACTTTACGTAGCCCATGTTAAGTATGGCCGTCGTTCCCGCTTCGAATTTAATTTTTTTTTATTTTTGTTTACGTAACTCGTTCGGGACTAGGATCGCCCGTAAACGACGCTACATAAACAACGAATGACGTCACGCAATGCACGGCGGGAAATTTGGGAACGGAGCATGCGCAGTTCGATCGCCATGGGAACGCGCCTATTTTAAATGATTCACGCCCCCTACTCGCGCAGATGGATTGCGACGGGAGAAATACACTACGCCGCCGTCGTTTACTGGACAAAATCTACCTGAATTCCACGTAGAGCCAGGTAAAAAACGGCGGCGTAGTGTATTTCTGATACGCTACGATAATCTATTTCTATGTGAATCTGCCCCACAGTGCGTTTGTGTGTGCAAGAACTGCAGGTAATTAGCATGGTGCAAAAGCAGAATGGATTTCAAGGCAACTGATTTTTAAAATGCTGAATGCACCTTTTTTCTGCAGGAAAAAAAGGCATGGCAGCCCATTCAAATCAATGGGCTGCTGTGCCTGCACAAATGAGGGCCGCCAAAACACATACATGTGAACCAGCCAGGCCCAAAATAAGCTGAAGGGGGGCCCAAAAAAATGTTTGCCCAGGGCCCAAACCATATTAAAGACGGCCCTGCCTCTAGGTTTTTTCCCACAATGCATTCTATGCATTAAGGTGAAAAACCTTCTGTAGTGCAGCAGCCCCCAAAGCACCCCTTTTACTTACCTGAACCTGATCTTTTAAGCAACATGGACAAGCACAGCAGCTCCAGACGCTGTCTCATGTCCTCATTGGATAGATTGATAGCAGCAGGAGCTATTGGCCGGGCTGTCAATCAAATACAGTGACACAGGGGGCAGGGGCGGGGGCGGGGCCGAGTCCTGCTGTCTGTGTCAATGGACGCAGCAGCAGGACTCAGGAGTGCTCCTGCATGAGTGCCCCCATGGAATTCCGCTCTCTGTGGGGGCAGTCAAGAAGAGGAACCAGAAGCGCTGCTGGGGGACCCCAGAAGAGGTTTGTTATAAAAACAAACAAACTTTACAACCCCTTTAACCTCCCCGGCAGTATAATTATGTCAGATTTTTGATGCTAAAAGTGGTACAATGTTTTGCATGGAAATTTGGCATTTTGTATTGTAGGCCTGTAATTCTTAGAAATAATTCACTTAAATCTGTCCAAGCAAGAGTCTAGTAAACTTCTTGGGTATGATAACGTTTTAACCATGAAAAATGATAATATAATAAATAACTATAAATATTTATAACAAATAATAATATAATAATAAAATGTATTGAATAATGTAATCAAATAAAAAAAATGAAATTTGCTCAGTTGCAGAATTGTCCCTGTTGTTACTTTCAGTGTTTGATGACGGATTTCCCCACAAATCACTATTGCTCAATTTTGCTAGTAATTCTAATTTATTATCGCTGTTTTGTAGCTTGTCTTAAAGCACTTTTGATGTAAAGGGACACTTTTTGGTTGCTATGGACAATATCCAGTTTCCAGGCAGAAAGAACAGTATATATAATATAAAAGTGCATGCAGGACACTGGACAAAGCACTAGTGTCACGATCTGGAGTCAGGCTCAGAGGCCAATTGCTACAGCAGTGGCAGGACAGGCAGTCACTTCTGGCAGATGACACAGGGTCACCTGAGGTGCGGAGTCTAAGCGATAACCGGTGTTCACCAGAGCTCCTGGAGGTGGAGATGGATTTTGCTGCATGTTAGCACCAGGTCGCGGTCCTCAGGAACACCCCACCAGGAGGTGAGCAAGCCGGGGTACAATAGCAGATAAGCAGGTAAGGATCAAACAGAAGCGTGGTCGGTAAACAAGCCAAAAGGTCGGTAATGAGTATTTGCAGGTTGGGATCAGGCAGAAGCGTAGTCGATGAACAAGCCAAGGGTCGATAACGAGCAGTAGAAAATATGGACGGCAGCAAGGAAAACAGGAGCGAGATACAGGCTGGAGATAGCACAATATTCTGTCAAGGAGGAAGCGCAGAGACTTGGCTTATATGAGGAAGTTCGTGGGAGGAGCAAGGGGTTCAAGGAGGTTCAAGGCAATAAAGACACAAGGCAGGAATGTCCAATGGATCAGATGATTTTGTCCAGCAGTTCAGACAGGGAGCTGTCCAGCATCCCAGATAGCTCAGTGAGAAGGTTCACTGCCAGACGCAGCCGAGGTCCCAGGTTCAAGTCCAGGTCCTGACAGTACTCCCCTCCTCCCAGGACATCCACTGGGCATCTTAGGGCCTGGTTTGAGAGGGAACCTCTGGTGGAATTCTCTTGTTAATCTAGGAGCATTAGGCGAAAGGCAACTGTATTGATCTGGGCCAAGATCTGGAAAGGTCCCACAAACTTTTGTCCCAACTTTGCAGATGGAACATGAACCTTCAGATTTTTAGTAGATAACCAAACTTGATCACCCACATGAAAGGTAGCAAGTGCTCTGCGATGTCTATCTGCAGCCTTCTTGTAACTTTCCTGAGCTTCCTTCAAAGTCTCGATCAATTTTTCCTGGATCTCCTGTAAAGCAGTTAATCTGTTGGTAACAGCAGGAATGGGAGTTGAGATAGGGAGATCAGGGATAAAAGCTGGATGATGCCTGGTATTTAGGAAAAAAGGAGTCTGAGAGGTGGAGTTTTCAATGTTTAGAATTGTTATAAGCAAACTCCGTGTAGGAAGATAGTCCACCCAGTCATCCTAAAGATAACTAACAAAACATCGGAGGTACTGCTCTAATGTTTATTTGGTGCTTTTGGTCTGACCATTAGACTGAGGATGAAAAGCAGAAGATAGATTAACTGTTACTCCTAGAGCTGAGCAAAAGCTTTTCCAAAATTTTGAAGTGAACTGTACTCCTCTGTCAGAAACGACATCTTCTGGAATTCCATGTAGTCTAAAGATTTCTTGAACCATTAACTCTGCAGTTTGTTCTGCAGAGGGTACCCCCTTGACCGGTATAAAGTGAGCCATCTTAGTGAAGCAGTCAATAACAACCAAGATAGTGGTCATTTCTTTAGAGGGGGGTAAATCAACCACAAAGTCCATAGAAATTGATCCCCATGGCCTTGATGGGACAGGGAGTGGCTGGAGCAACCCCAAAGGAGAAGCTTGGGGTGTCTTATTGCGAGCACAGACTAGGCATGAGGCTACATAACTTTTGACATCTCTTTTGTACCCAGGCCACCAAAAGGAACGGGATAAAAGTTCCTCCGTCTTAGAAACTCCAAAATATCCAGCAAGTTTGGAGTCATGAACCAATTTGAGGACTTCAACCTGAGCAACTTCAGGTACATAGAGGCGATGTGCTTGAGTCCAGAAGCCATTTTTGTACTCAAGGATAATGTGCATAGGAGGAATTTTGAGGAGTGGGTCATTCTCGTACCCTTCCTTGAGGAGACTCAAGAATGCTTTAGAACTTGTGGCACCTAGAAAGTTCTTTTGAGGCAGGACTGTGTATTCAGAGTTGTTTTCCTGGAGAGGTCCAGACAACATTCGTGATAAGGCATCAGCCTTACCATTCCTTGACCCAGGTCGATATGAGGTAATAAAATTGAACCTGGAAAAGAACAATGACCAACATGCTTGTCTAGAAGACAATCTCTTGGCAGAACGAATGATTTCCAGATTCTTATGATCTGTGAGAACAGTTACAGGATGCTTAGCGCCTTCCAGCAAATGCCTCCATTCAGAAAAAGCTTCCTTAATTGCCAGCAACTCCTTATTCCCAATGTCATAATTTCTTTCGGCTGAAGACATTAAACGAGGGAAGTAAGCACAAGAAAGTAGCTGCATCTTTTCACCACGTCGTTGAGAGAGGATAGCTCCCACGGCAGAGTCTGAAGCATTCACTTCCACTCAGTGGCGGCTGGTGCTCAAAATTTTTGGGGGGGCGCAAACGAAAAAAAAAATATTGCAGCCTCACTGTGCCCATCACATGCAGCCACTGTGCCATGCCACCAAATGCAGCCACTGTGCCACCAAATGCAGCCACTGTGCCATGCCACCAAATGCAGCCACTGTGCCATCAATTGTCACCACTGTGCCATGCCATCAAACACAGAAACTGTGCTATCAATTGTCACCACTGTGCCATGCCATCAAATGCAGCCACTGTGCCATCAATTGTCACCACTGTGCCATGCCATCAAACGCAGCAACTGTGCCATCAATTGTCACCACTGTGCCATGCCATCAAACACAGCAACTGTGCCATCAATTGTCACCACTGTGCCATGCCATCAAATGCAGCCACTGTGCCATCAATTGTCACCACTGTGCCATGCAACACAGCAACTGTGCCATCAATTGTCACCACTGTGCCATGCCATCATATGCAGTCACTGTGCCATCAATTGTCACCACTGTGCCATGCCATCAAACGCCACCACTGTGCCATCAATTGTTACCACTGTGCCATGCCATCAAACGCCACCACTGTGCCATCAATTGTCACCACTGTGCCATGCCATCAAACGCCACCACTGTGCCATCAATTGTCACCACTGTGCCATGCCATCATATGCAGTCACTGTGCCATCAATTGTCACCGCTGTGCCATGCCAAACGCCACCACTGTGCCATCAATTGTCACCACTGTGCCATGCCATCATATGCAGTCACTGTGCCATCAATTGTCACCGCTGTGCCATGCCAAACGCCACCACTGTGCCATCAATTGTCACCACTGTGCCATGCCATCATATGCAGTCACTGTGCCATCAATTGTCACCACTGTGCCATGCCATCAAATGCAGTCACTGTGCCATCAATTGTCACCACTGTGCCATGCCATCATATTCAGTCACTGTGCCATCAATTGTCACCAATGTGCCATGCCATCAAACGCAGCTACTGTGCCCATCAATTGTCACCAATGTGCCATGCCATCATATGCAGTCACTGTGCCATCAATTGTCACCACTGTGCTATGCCATCATATGCAGTCACTGTGCCATCAATTGTCACCACTTGTGTCACCAATTGTGCCATGCCATCAAACGCCACCACTGTGCCATCAATTGTCACCAATGTGCCATGCCATCAAAAGCAGCTACTGTGTCCATCAATTGTCACCACTGTGCCATGCCATCAAATGCAGTCACTGTGCAATCAATTGTCACCACTGTGCCATGCCATCAAATGCAGTCACTGTGCCATCAATTGTCACCACTGTGCCATGCCACCAAACGCCACCACTGTGCCATCAATTGTCACCACTGTGCCATGCCATCAAACGCCACCACTGTGCCATTAATTGTCACCTCTGTGCTATGCCATCAAACGCCACCACTGTGCCATCAATTGTCACCACTGTGCCATGCCAAACGCCACCACTGTGCCATCAATTGTCACCACTGTGCCATGCTATCATATGCAGTCACTGTGCCATCAATTGTCACCACTGTGCCATGCTATCATATTCAGTCACTGTGCCTTCAATTGTCACCACTGTGCCCCATGCCACTGTGCTCATTGTCGCCTCTGTGCCCCATGATGCCACTGTGCCCCATGCCACTGTGCCCCATGCTGCCACTGTGCCCCATGCCACTGTGCCCCATGCTGCCCCTTTCCCTGTAAACAAAATCACTTACCTGACGCTTCCATGTCCTCCCTCGATGTCTTCTGCCGCCGTGGAGAAGCTTCAGCCAATCAGGTTCCTGAAAACCAGAATCCGGGAACCTGATTGGCTGAAACGGCTGTCAGTCTAATGCAAGGACCGCAGGTTGCCTGCGCTCCGAGCATAGACTTCCGAGAGCCGGAGGGCAGCACTGGAAAAGCCTATCAGAGCCGCTGGCTTTGATAGGCAGTTCCCCTCAGCCAACCAGCTGCCGCTATTCGGGTAACCAGCGTCCCATGTCCGGTTATACGAATAGACCAGGCAGCTGGCAACAGTAACACACGTCCAATGCATAGCATTGAACGTGTGTTACTTGCGAGAGGGGGTGGCGCTGCAGCGCCCGCTATAGACGGCCGCCAGAACTTCGGCTAAAATGTCAAAATGACATTTTAGCCGAATAAAAGTTCTTAAAGGGCCCGTTTTTTTTTTTCTTTTTTTCTTGTGACTGCGGGAGGGGGGGCGGCGCCCGTGCGCCCATATGGGCGGGCCGCCACTGAAGATAAAAGGTAATTCAGGATTGGGATGTACCAATACTGGTGCAGAAGTAAAAAGAGTTTTTAACTTTCCAAAAGCAGCCTGTGCCTTTAGATGACCACACAAAGGGCACCCCTTTCTTTGTTAGCTGGGTAATTGGAGCTATCATCTTAGTGAAGTTCCTTATGAATTTTCTGTAAAAGTTAGCAAACCCGACAAATCGTTGTATTTCCTTAGGCCGCGTACACACGAGGAGACATGTCCATGGACTGTTTTCATCGGACATGTCTCCTGGGATATTTTGGTCTGATGTGTGTATGCGGGGGATTTCGGTCCGCTGGTTAGGCGTACTAACCAGCGGACATGTCCGACGGACAGTTTTCCAGCGGACAAGTTTCTAAGCATGGTTAGAAAGTTTTGTCTGCTGGAAACCTGTCCGCTAGGCCGTACACACGATCGGGCATGTCCGTGGAAACTGGTCTGCGGACCAGTTTCCGCAGACATGTCTCCTTGTGTGTACGCGCCCTTAATGTTTCCAGGGGCAGGCCAATCCATCACTGCTTTAATCTTCTCAGGATCCATGCTCACTCATCTGGAGAAATAATATACCCTAAGAAATGGATCTGGGTTTGTTTAAACTCACATTTCTCCGATTTGATGTAAAGTCGATTCTGCCTTTCAAAGACAGTGCCAACTTGCATGCGGTGCTCTTCCAGGTTATCAGAAAAGATAAGGATGTCATCAAGATAAACAATGACAAATTGGTCCAACAGATCTCGAAAAACATCATTTATGAAGTGCTGAAAGGTCACAGGGGCATTGCAGAGACCAAAAAGCATGACCAAGGACTCAAAATGCTCATATCTGGTTCTAAAGTCGGTTTTCCATTCATCTGCTGAACGAATACGGACCAGGTTATGTGCCCCCCATAGGTCAAGTTTTGTAAACACTTTGGCAGAACAAAGTCTTTCCAACATTTCCGGGATCAAGGGGAGTGGATAACGGTTTTTAATTGTGACCTTATTCATGTGCCTGTAATCAATGCATGGACGCAAGGTGGAGTCTTTCTTTTCAACAAAGAATAGGGCTGCTCCTGCAGGAGATGTTGAGTGTCTAATAAAACCCTTTTCTAATTTTTCATCAAGCCACTCCTTGAGCACTTTTAATTCAGGTTCTGAGAGATTAAAAAGGTGACCAAAAGGTATTTCGGCCCCTGCAAGCAGCTCAATTGGGCAATCAATTGGGCAATCATATCTGCATTTTTCTTATCACAGACATCCCGGAATGCATGCTATTGTGGAGGCATTTTGTCATATGACTGGGTAGTTACCACACCAACATGCAATTCCTTGACCAGCGGAGAACTTGTTTGATAAGATTCCCTACAGTGTTCCTTGCAGTGGGAGGATGTGAAATCTCATGGTCCGTGCTACCCAGTTAATAGAGGGATTGTGAGTGGAGAACCAAGGAATGCCCAAAATGATGGGAAATTTGGGTGATGTGATCAACTGAAAGCTGATGGTCTCACGATGATCAGCCTCAAACTGGATGGAACAGTTCCAGAGGAACTGTTTTATGGGTAACAGGTCCTGAGGATAAGGGTGAACCATCAACTGTCTCCATCTCAATAGAAGCAGATGTATTTATGGCTTGAATGTTATTGTGGTGGGCAAACTCTATATCCATAAAGTTTCCTCCAGCCCCAGAGTCCAGCATAGCAAAGCAGGGGATTTCACGGTCCTCAGAAATAAGCTCAATAGGGATGACAAAATGAGACAATGAAGAATTAACTTTATTTTCTTCAAGAATCAATGGGGAGATAGACTGGGTAATGGAGTTTATAAAAAGAAAAAAGGTGGATAACAACGTTCCCCAAGTCAATTGGCAGTAACTCACAATCCCATCAAAAGATACATAAAACAAAAAGCATATAAGGTAGAGGAGAATCCTCTTCCAGATATAGGGATTTTTACGTGAGATGTCAATCGTTGTATTAAGGTAAGCACACCAAACACATAGGTTATAAATATATAAAAAAAGGTTTAATTTACATATAAAAAAATTATACATATAAAACAAATTGGTTAGAGAACGACCACAGTAGTTACAAAAAACGGAGACAAAGTATAATGTGCAGGTTGCCGACTAGTTTCACACTTTCGTGCTTCATCAGGGCTTTGTAACTTAATCTTTCGGAGTTTAGTCGTCTGTGTGTGACATAAAAATGCCATTAGTACATCATAAAGTAATACATTGTAATTCATTATCAATTCTTAACGTCAAGATAAAACAAGATAGGACAAAATATCTGTGTGCTTACCGATTGCGCTAACCGATGTGACAAGACAATAGTGTTGAGCGGAATACGCCATATTCGATTTCGCGATATTTCACGAATATATAAAAGAATATTCGTGAAATATTCGTTAATATCGAATATTCGTGATATTTTATCAAAAACATTTTTTGCGTAACTTTTCATCCAGTGAGGAAAAACTGCTGATTAGTGTAAGTAATTTCAACACTGTTATTTCATTATCTTTAACTGCATTTTAGACTAGTTTAAAAGTTAGGATATACGATCAGATATTAGTATTTCCCAAACACTGTGTCTCCAGCTGTTGCAAAACTACAACTCCCAGCATGCCTGGACAGCTGCAGACACCCTGGTTGGTAAATGTGTATTTAGGCACTTTCCTTGCTATTTAGCATAATTAACATGTTGTGGACATAGGACGTATGCGAACGTCCTGACTTCAGGGTCCTTAAGGCCCAAGACGTTCGAATACATATTGCCCTCTAGATGTTGCAGAACTACAACTTCCAGCATGCCTGGGCATGCTGGGACTTCTAGTTTTGCAAGTTCTGCAGGCCCACATTTTTCAGACCACTATACACGGGTCTCTAAACTGTGGCACTCTAGATCAGTGTTTCCCAACTCCAGTCCTCAAGGCACACCAACAGGTCATGTTTTCAGGATTTCCATTATTTTGCACAGGTGATTCGATCAGTTTCTCTGCCTTAGTAATCATCACAGCCATTTCAATTGAGGGAAATCCTGAAAACATGACCTGTTGGTGTGCCTTGAGGACTGGAGTTGGGAAACACTGCTCTAGATGCAGCAAAAGTAAAATTCTTAGCATGCACTGACAGACCATGCCATTTTGGGGGAGAGGGGGGGGGGGGGGTTATTGCAGCCAGTTGCATGCAGGAAGTAGTAGTTTTGCAACAGCTGGAGGCGCACTGGTCTTGAAACCCTGAGTTAGGTAACAAACTTGCAGTGTTTTGCAACCATTGTGCCTCCAGCTGTTGCAAAACTACAACTCCCTGCATGCAACTGGCTGCAATAACCCCCCCCCCCTCTCCCCCAATGTGAATGTACAGGGTACATTCACATGGGCTGGGGCTTACAGTGTGCTTCTAGCTGAAGCAAATTTGGCGCTGCAGCTCAAACCCTCAGCGGGAAACTACTGTGAACCCCACGCCCCTCTGACTGTACCCTAAAAACACTACACCACACTACATAAAAATTAAAAAACACAACATATACACATACCTCTACATAGCCCCCCTCCCCTCCACACTAAAAAAGAAAACCGTCTGGTACGGCACTGTTTACTAAACGGAGCCTACAGCTGTTGCAAAACAACTCCCCAGTATTACCGGACAGCCATTGACTGTCCAGGCATGCTGGGAGTTAAAGTATAATTGTGGTACAGCTGGTGACGGTGAGCTACATGGTGTATCAGAGCATGCTGGTAGTTGTAGTTTTTTAATAACTTCAACTCCATTATTTATTCAAAATTAATTCATCAAAAAGTCAAAAGAAACAAACATATTATTGTTTATATATAAAGATAGGGATGAAAAAAAATAATCTATTGTACAGGCCCAGTATAAGGGTCAAAAAATAATTATAGCGGTCAGATGAATAGCAACTAATTTCTCCCCTATACGTGTATCCTATGATGTTACTCATATATACATAATTATGCAAATGATAATGGCTGCTATATTTATGCAAAAAAGGTGGCGACCAAAATGGCAAGATATAAAATCTGTCATGATACCCCTGTCAGTGATTAATAAGGCGAGAATGCTTCCAATTGTTGAATACCATACATTTACGTCATATATCCATAAGGGTTTAAACAAAAGTATTATAATATACTTTGTTCTTCATCTTGCAGAGGTTCCTGCAACAGGGATATGATGAAACCCGGAGCCAGCAGGACAAAAAAAAATAGTCCGCTCCCTATTGCGGGAGTTATGTCAAGTTCATGGCCGCACACATGACCACATGGCCACCCTAAAAAAGTGGTCAGACCTAAAGAGGCGCCACATGGCCCGGGTCAGACAGATCCGAGATGAATTTCATCCAGGTAAGCTATTGGTGACAGTTATGTAAGGTCATATGTAATTAACCTTAGGGCAGATGTTGTTAACCCAGACGCCATGTTGTGGTAACATATATCACCACCCAAGGTATTCATAGTACTGTTGAAAAAAGACATTATTCCATCAAGTTAAACCATGGAATTAAAGTGGTGGTGTGGTGGGTTAAAGGTGAAGGGGTGGTATTTTATAACTTAATTACCACTAAATTCCTGTGCTAGGCGCGGGGTTATCATAGTAATCCTGTGTACTCCATCAGGCCCTTTTTTTAACATGAGATCGTCAGAATAATACAAAGGAAACACAAACAGCTCATTTTACCATGGTGGCAGCCCAGCTCACACTCAGTCCCCTGTAGTGCCAGCAAGACTCTTTAGTATAACATTATCCCATTGGTTAACTGTCTATATAAATACATTTGTATTCATATACAATACAGCAGTACACAGTACACAGAATTTGCATACATTATTAGAAATCATTTTTACATATACTGTATGAACATTGTGTTATTATAGGAGCTCCTCTACCATCTGTGCGCCCCAAGCGCACAAGGTGACAGGCCGCAGAGGAGGAGGAGGATGAAGAGAAGGAGCAGGAGGAGGATGCACAGTAGGAGCAGGAGGAGGATGCACAGGAGGAGAGGGATGAGGAGCAGCCAGGGCCCTCCCAGTGTTTACCACCCCCAGCTCCTGTTGAGGAGCAAGAGGAGGAGCTGCAACCCCCCCCCTAAACTCCTGGTGAATCGAGTGATGGAGAAGAGGAGCAGGAGGATGAGACGGTTCCTGTGAGCCCCAGGCAGGAGGGTAAATATGTGCACAAAGATTAATAACATTTCAACAATAAGATGTAGATATAAAAATGGACAGCATTTAATCCTAATTTTTTTTTCTTATATCCTAACAGTTTTCAAAAAGATGGAGGAAAATTACAGTCTCATCCAGAGGACCAATGAGAAAATCCTCTCAAATCGCCGGAAAATGCGAATATTAGACCTCCAAAACCAACAGCTGGAGCAACAGCAGAGGAAGAATTTGGACGTGATGGCTGAGCTTCACAAGCTCATGCAAAAATACATGTACATTTTTTTTCTTCTTATAAAAAATGTTATTTTTTTAAAATGTTTCCTTTCTTATTGAGATTGTTAGGTTTTTCAACACATCTAACTTCACATCTAACACATCAACATCAACATCAACACATCTAACTTCATAATAACCAAAAACATTTTATACTATTATTTTATTTAACACAAACCTAAGACAAACTAAAATACATGGACACAGACACTACTAACACAAACTAAACCGTTGAAAAATTACTATAACAAAAGCTACAATATATATATAGATATAGAGAGAGAGAGCGAGAAAGAGAGAGAGAGAGTGCTGATTTGCTCTTGCAGACATGCTAATGGTTGCAGTATAAAGGCCGCAAACCAGGGTTTAACATAAAGTTCAGTCTTTTAGTCACACTTGCTGTTACGATCCGGTCTGGTAGCTTGTAGCGGAGGCTGTTGGTGGATCCGCTGTGCCAGAGAGGTCATGAAGCATTACTCAGCATGAAGGCAGCAGCAGTAGTATTAAAATATAATGTAATTATCACACAGGCAACATTTACAAGCAGTAGTGGTAATAGTACTAGATATCATCTAAACACTTGGGCAAGACTTGACAGCAGCAGTAGTGGTAATAGTAGTATATAGTGGCAAATGACTTGTGACATAGGTGTCGTGAGCAGCAGCAGTAGTAGTAATAGTAGACAATATAGTGTCAAATCACTCGGGAAAGAGTCAAGGAGAGGGAATGAATGACAAGGGACCCTTCAGCGCCCTGAACCAACGGCGGGTGCCATAAAGTCACCGCCGATCCAGGACTCATTCATCTTGATGAATGTGAGTCTGTCCACGGAGTCTGTGGACAGACGGGTCCTCTTGTCCGTGACCACCCCACCTGCCGCGCTGAATGTTCGCTCAGATAGTACGCTGGAGGGGGGGCAAGACAATAACTCCAGCGCATACTGAGCGAGCTCGCGGCAGGTGTCCAATCTGGCAACCCAGTACTCCATGGGGTCGTCGGTGCTCATACTGTCAGAAGCACCGACGGACCCCATGTAGTCTGCCACCATGTGGGCCAGCCGCTGGTGGTGACTGCTGCTGCTGCTGCTGCTGCTGGTACTGGGTCGCTCAGATTGGAAGAACATCCTCATCTCACCCATTAGGTCCCCTGCTCAGCTGCTGCTGGGTGCAGCCACCTGCTGGGTGAGATGAGGGGGGGACAACTGGAGGCCGGGGAGTTGCCTGCTCCAACCGGCTGACTATGCGTGCCTGCAGTTCCTCCATCCGGTGCTGCCTCCGGCTAGCTGGGAGGAACTGCTCCAGTTTCCCCTTGCATCTTGAATCTAAAAGGGTGGCCATCCAAAATTCATCCCTCTCCTTGATAGTCTTAACCCGGGGGTCCCTCCTGAGGCATCTCAGCATGTGGGCAGCCATGGGGAAGAGCACAGCCCGCTGTGACTCCTCATGGCTGCCCGCGTCCATGACGTCTGACTCTTCATGCTGGAGGCGCTGCTGCTCGCGCTCAGAGATGCCCAACCCCCGGACTATCAGTGCCCCCAACACCGGCTCTCCCTCCTGACCAGGCCCTGACTCCAGGACGTCACCAGTAACCTCCTCATCATCATCATCATCCTCCTCCTCCTCGTCCTGGGCCTGGTCTTGGTGGAGCAGTGTTGCCTCCTCCTGCTCCACCAAGGCACTCTCGCCAGCTTCGAGCAGGTGATCTAGTGCCCTGTCCAGCAGGAACACTATAGGGAGCACGTCATTGAGGCCGACATGCTCCCTGCTGACCATCTTGGTCGCCTGCTCGAAAGGGTCCAACACATGGCAGACCTGGTGTATCTGCCCCCACTCCGCACTGGTGATGTACGGGAGTGTTTGTGATGGCCCGGCAGTGCCTTGCTCCAGCAGGTATTCCTTCACTGCCCTTCGCTGCTCCCACAACCTCTCCAGCATGTGGAGGGTGGAGTTCCACCGCGTCACACTGTCCACAATCAGCCTGTGAAGGGGCAGGCTGTTGTCCCGCTGCAACTTGGACAGGGACGCGGTAGCGGTTGGGGAGCGCCTGAAGTGGCTGGCAATCCTACGTACCCTTAGCACAATGTCACTCAACCCGGGATAGGTGCACAGGAACTTCTGCACCACGAGGTTGAGGACATGTGCCAGACAGGGCACGTGGATCAGACTGCCAGCCTGGAGGGTGGAGAGTAGGTTGCTGCCGTTGTCACAGACAACCATACCTGCCTGGAGCCTTCGGAGTGTCAGCCACTTCTGGACCTGAGCCTGAAGTGCGGTCAGCACTTCTTGTCCAGTGTGTCTCCGGTCCCCTAAACTAACAAGCTGGAGCACGGCCTGACAGCGCACGTGCCCCACACTTGAGTAGCTACGGGGGCGCTTGCTGTGAGGCTCAGCAGCTGCGGAGACAGTGGCTTGAGGGAGACCAGCAGTTCTCCCCTGGACACCCCGGGGCGGCACCACAAAATCTGATGCCGCCGATCCCTCCCCGGCGCCTCGGAGGGAAACCCAATGGGCCGTGAAGCTGATGTACCGGCCCTGCCCATGCCTGCTGGTCCAGCCATCCATTGTGAGATGCACCCTGTCGCTGACAGCGTGATCCAGCGACAGGGTAAAATTCTGCACAATGTGCTGGTGTAGGGCAGGGACACCAGTCCTGGCAAAGAACACGCCATTGGGGTTGGGCCTGCTCCAACATCTGCCTGAAGGGGTTGCAGTCAACAATGTTGAAGGGAAGCAGATGTTGAGCAATAACCCTTGCCAGGAGCCCATTGAGGGAACGCACACGTCGGTCTCCAGGGGGGAAGGGAGTGGTGCGTTCGAAGGCGTCGGAAAGCGACGCCTGGCGCCGGACGGCAGTGCAGGACACAGAAGAGGAGAGTGCCGTGGAAGTAGAGGTCTGGCTGCCGGTACCAGTACCTCTACTAGAGGGAGTGGGGGGGCATGACCTGCTGGGAACAGATGAAGCTGTGGCAGGGGCTGCTGTACCCTGCACACTTGTGGTGGTGGCGCTGCTACCACCACCACGCTTCATCTGGTCATACTCCCACCAGTGGTTGATTCGCAGATGCTGGTTCAGAGCTGTGGTACCCACCTGAGCCTAGCACTTCCCTCTCTTCACCCTGGCACGACAGATATGGCAGATGGCTATGGTCTGGTTATCTGCTACCAGGGTGAAGTAGGCCCAGACAGGTGACTTCAGCGCCGCCCTCCTGTCAGATAGGGTGCCGCTGACTTGCACCTGCTGGGACTCGGTGCGCACAGGTGGAGCTGCCTGCTGCTGCTGCTGCTGACACCTCCTGCTGCCATCACCAGTGGAGACCCTGACGCTGGTCTCCCTGGTGACCTGGCGCACCGTTTCCCCAGGGTGCCTACCTTCCTCGTCGTCACTGCTGCTGTGAACCGACAAGTCAGGTGGCACCCATGTTGGGTCACCCTCCTCTTCGCCCCCAGATATGTTAGACCCAGGGCTAAAATGTGGTGGTCTGAGGGAAACAGCTGACATGGAGCCGCTAGCCTGGCTCCACTGTCCCCTCACTGACACCTGGGTCTGACTAGGTGCGGGTGTTTCCTGCCCAAAAACACCAGCACCACTTGGAAGGGATGTCTCTGGGATACTGAGAGCAGGTACCCCATCCTCCTCCTCCATCATCCCTTCCAAAAGGTTCTGACCATCAGTACAGAACTGGATGTCTGCCTGATGCAGGACCTCCCCCAAGATATCCCTCTCACTGTCGCTGTCAAACAGTAAGAGGCTGGACCCTTGGGGGCTGGGGGCGGGTCCTAAAGGCACCGGTGTACTGGTGGTGCTACTGGGAGTCGGGACTGACGACTCTGTGGCACTGCTGTGCCCCATATACTCCAACACTACTGGAGCCTGAGAAGGCAATATCGGGCGGCTGCCCGAGGGAAAAAAACTCGCGGATGAGGCGGACTCCCCTTCCACCTGATCCACTACCACTAGTAGGGGCACGAGAGGTACCCCGTGCTGGCAGCGACCCAGCACTGGGAGTAACTCCCCTACCCCTGCTGCCATGGCCACGTATGCTGCTCATACTTGCTGATGTGGGGGGGAAACTTTACTGGGGGGGGGAAATGTGAGAAAGGAGTGTTTTTTGTTTTTTTAGCAAGACAGGCACGCAGACAAAGACGCAGACAAAGATGCAGACAAAGACGTAGACAGCTACTAAACTCGAATAAAACTACTACACCTAATTTTTTTTTTTTGTTTTTGTTTTTTTTACACGGACAAAGACATAGACTACGACACGGACAGCTACTAAACAGGAACTAAAATACTACAGCTAAAACTTTTTTTTATTTTTTTTTAGACTGAAGGACGCAGACAAGGACGAGGACTACAAATACTAAACTAATATGCACTAAACACTAACTCTACTTACACAAACTTATATGACTAAACTAAAGCTAATTTTTTTTTGTTTTTGTTTTTTTATACACAAAACACAGAGACTAAACACACACTAAACTAAGCTACCTTAAAGAAATGTACACTTACACTAACTACACAGAAATCTATCTAACACTAAGCTACACTAACCTGGACAAAACAACACAAATCTGAGCTTTTACAAAAGCTGTTGGGTCTTTTGCTTTGAAAAAAGCATTTGGTTTTAGAAGCAGGAAACTCAGAACTGAAAGCACTATAGGAAGCACAATGCTAAGCTCTAAGATCGCAATACACAGGAGAAACACTCCACTCTCTCTAGACACCTTGTGAATCTGCACTGAAATACTGCTGGGAGTGATCTTATATAATGGTCGTGCAGGCAGGTTCCTATTGGTTGCTATGGAGGTTGCTATCCTCTGACAACTGTGGTAAGAGAACTCTGATTGGCTCTGATGCAAAAGAAGGGCAGAGAAAGTATTCACGAATATTCGTAATACGAATATTCGCATTGCGAATATTCGGCAACATAAAAGGATCGCCTCAGCTACTCGGCCCAGGGTCTCTAATCATACCAGAAATGCTTTTAGACGTCGATGGAGATCACTAGGATGTGATCTGTTTTAAAAATAAATTTGAAAAAATACGAATATTCGCAATAGCGAATATTCACCACGATATTCGAGTTATTTGCGAATACTCGAATATGCAATATTCGTAACGAATATTCGCAATGCGAATATTCTTGAGCAACACTACAAGACAAATGTCAGAACGCCTTTCAAAAGATCCCGGCAGCGCAAATGGTAATGGGAGCGGGCAATAGCTAGTGTAACCCAGATCCAATTAGCTGTTTGATGTGTGGATGTTAAGTTGGTGGGATTCCCAACATAAGGCAATTTTAACTCTGCAAAGTATTAAAGTAGATAAAAAGGGTAATATTAAGTTGTTATATATAGGGCTGCAAAGATAAGGACTTTAACAAGCCTAAGCAAATGTAACAATTTGTAGCTGCTACTGTACACCCATACTTCTATTAAGGGATGAGGGGATAGTTAAAAGGTGGCCAAGATATCCAGTAATTGGCTCATCATATATAGGCCATATCCATACTCCTCACTAAGGGGAGTTGATAGGCTACTGGGAAGGATATGCATGGGGATAGACATATATCCCAATAATTAATCAATCCAGCAGATGCCCCTCAGTCAAGTAGATCAAGGGGCATTATACAAAGAGTTATGCCTTAAGAATAATTATATATGTGATGGCAATTTTATATTATAATAAAGGCAGAGTAAGGCGGAGTATTTGAGGGATGTTTTGTATGGTAGAAAAAATTGAGCCTTCAATGATGAAAGGTATATCTGGGTGAGATGCAAATAGCAAAGTACCCAAGTATATTAAGTGGCTTTTAAATGGCTTAATAGCCACATTAACTAACTAGAAGTTACCTCTTATTGAAGCAAGGTACACAACAAAATTCTGCGGAGGCAGATGATAGGTCCTCCCAGATGTCCAGTACCGATCCGCTGCCAGTTGTATTCTCTCCTTATACCCGAGACTGCGTCTGACATGTGAGCTGTCAGCGCCGTCTTAAGTAATCACCTTTACCGGAAGTGAAAGGTCACAGATGACCTCTGACTTCACTTCCGGTCTGTGCGTCCCAGCAAGTGCGCGCGCACATATTACGTTCAATGCGTGCCTACGCCAGCGTGGAACGCACGTACAGCGTACCGCGTCCCACCTCTCAGCAGACATTGGTTGGCTCTATGAACTAAACAGATCTCAATATGCGGCGCGCGCATCTGTCAGAGATGTAAATGACAGAAGGATGGAGGCGTCCTCGAATAGGGACGCACAAACATTAATACAAACAGTATCCCGCATCACTCATGTCACAGTGCCATCGGGAGAAAATGGAAAGCGTTTGGCACAGAGGCTGAAACGAAATAAAATAATGCATTTAGATTTTGTTACATTGTTTTAGATTGTTACATCATAAAATAAATAGATCCAAATAATCAATATATATGCCGATTAGCATTCATATTTAGTGGACTCAAACTTGGGCCAATGTAGCCTGCATGTCTAAAAACATTAATAAGATACATGGGGCATTTTTAACGGATGGGAAAGCAGGGGAATGGGAAGGGGAATTGATTAAACAAGAACAAGAATACAAACATACAAAAAACAAATGAAAAAATATAAAAAAAAAAACAAATACTGAAATGGTATTTAGAGTTGATGAACAAAGCATAAACATAAACATACATGAACCCCCAAAAATCATACCAATAGCAAAAAGCTTGTATGGGTGACAGATACAAGGTGCAATACCAATGCATACATTTGATTTATTGTATTCGGTTTGGGGACTTTGATATTTTAATGCTTAGTTTTAAAGAAACGGTCTAAAAGACAGTGAGGTGTTAAGACCTGGAGGATAGGTTGCCCTCTGGTCGAATATCCAACGTGCCTCGCGTTGCAATATTCTTTTATCAAAGTCACCCCCTCTCACTGGAAAGGGGATGACTTCTAAAGCAAAAAATGATATGTAAGATGGGGGGGCCAGCGTCCAAGTAGTAAAGATGATCCTGAATTCTCTTGGCGAATGGCCGTTTAGTCTTGCCGATATAGAATGCACCACATCGGCATTTGGCTATGTAGACAATGCCGATAGTGGTGCAATCGGCAAACATCTTAGATTTAAGAAAGCCCCCTCTCGGTAGTGAGCAACCATCACCCTTCTGGATCCAGGGGCACTGATCACAGTTCCCACACTTAAACGTTTCACATCCCCCAGATGCTTCTATTACTTCTTATCAGGGGTAAGGTGGCTGTGTATAAGACCATCTTTGATTGATCTTGATTTTCTATAGACAATTTGTGGTCTATCAAACGTATTTAGAAATTATAGGATCTTCTAAGAGAAAGTGCCAATTGTTGTTAATTAGTTGGCGAAATATGTTTTGATGGGTACTAAAGGTTGTGATGAGTTAAGTAGTGGAATTAGATTCTATGTTCTTGTTCTTAAACAATAGCATCTCTTGTGTACTTATTTTGGTTTTGGCATATGCCTTATTCAGTATTTTTTTGCTGTAGTCTCTTTTTAGTAGACGTAGATAAAGGGCATGTGCCTCTTGTTGAAAGTCCTCTTCTCTTGTACAGTTGCGGCATAACCTAAGGTACTGACTATATGGAATACTTTGTACTAGGGGTCGTGGATGAGAGCTTGAATAATGTAGAATAGTGTTCCCTGCTGTCTCCTTTCTGTATAAATGACTATATAGTGTTCCATCCTCATTCAAGAATAATCTCAGGTCCAGAAAGGGGATGCTTCTGGTGTCTGACTGGATGGTACATTTTAAATTAAATTCATGAACAGATAGGTACTGCATAAATTCAGATAGTAACCCTGTGGACCCGGTCCAGATGACTAGAACATCATCGATATACCTCCGCCATAGAAGAATATGGCGGAGGTATATCATGGTGGCGTCATCTGAAAAAACGGCCCTTTCCCACCCCCCAGGTACAGGTTGGCATACGATGGGGCACAAGATGTCCCCATCGCAACCCCCTGTACCTGGAGGTAGGTGGAGCCGTTGAAAACGAACATATTGTTCGTCAAGATGTGTTCAAGCAAAGTGGTAACAAATCTGCAAAGTTTCCAATTGTTGTGATCCTGTTCTCGAAGGAAACGTGATATCACTTCAACACCTTTTTCATGGGAAATACTTGAGTAAAGTGCTTCAATGTCTATTGCCACCATTATGGCACCTGGCGGTACCACCATACCCTCAATGACCTTCAGCAGTTCAAGAGTGTCTTTTAGGTATGAGGGTAGGCCCATTACATGGGGTCTCAACTGGGGGTCTCAACTGGGTATCTACATATTTGCTTGCAGTCTCAGGGCAGCTAGGGGGGGTCCTTAAAAGGGTGTTCCAGCCAAAAATGGTGTTTATTAAAAGTCAGCAGCTACAAAAAGTGTAGCTGCTGGCTTTTAATAAACACTCACTTACCTGCTCCTGCGTTCCAGCGATGCGCCGACCGGGGCTCTGCTCCTATCCCCCCCTCCCCGGCCGGCGTCTCCATCCTGACTATGGGCACCCAGTCGTGACAGCCTTAGGCTTCACGGCCGGGCACCCACTGCGCATGCGCGAGCCGCACTGCGCATTCGCGCGCGGCTCGTCGCTGATTGGACAGGCGATCGCATGGGACCTGTCATGTGTCCCATGCGATCGCCTACAGGGAGGGGCTGGTGTAGGCGATTAAGGCTTAATCGCCTAACCAGCCCCTCGGCGGAAGAAGGAAGTGGGACAGGAAGTCCCACTCCTCCTGAAGCCCCCACTCCCCCCTAAAAAAATTACATGCCAAATGTGGCATGTAAGGGGGAGGGGAGGGGATTAAGGGAAACTTCATTTTTAGGGTGGAACTCCTCTTTAATGTTTTTGTGCACTTTTGGCAATGCATAGAAAGTTGGAATTATAGGCCATTTTATTTCTAAGTATTCCCGTAAGCCCTTAACGATAAGGACTTACGGGAATACTTAGAAATAAAATGGCCTATAATTCCAAATTTCTCAGTCAATATTTTTATTGAAATAAACAAAGATAAGAACACAATACAGACAATTTTCAAGTTGAACAATATGCAAGAAGTATATTGTAGTTCCATTACAGTAATTGGATAATGTACAACCATACGATAGGAGAGATGGCCAGCATAAAGCCATAGTGCAACAATGCTACATATGATGCAAATTGTTCATATCCCATTTACTAGGTAAGGACCTTTATAGACAATATTGAGGTCCCGAACCTCCAGCACCCCCTACTGGGAACTAGCTGCGTCTAGAGAAACGGGCCTCGTTGCTCATAGTAATACAGGAATACAACAAGTATATGTTCTGTTCAAGACCCCATAACAGAAAAGTACGGGTTTCAACTAATTGCAATAAATCCCCCATACAGATGGGGGTTATAGGGGGAGAGCAGAAAGCAAATGAGACAAATAAGAAAAAGGGAAATAAAGGAAAAAAATAAATAAGTCGGATGCTACTCGTTCTCAAAAGGAGCATTTCGTTAGAAAAATGTATGCTATACCAGTCCCTCCATGTATCCCAGATGTGGTTTCTGTCAGCTGATTTGTTATGGGAGGCCTCAAACATGGTTTCATAGGAGATATGTAAGTTGGTCGTCCTTATTACGTCCAAGAGTGAAGGTGTTTCCACCCTCCTCCAGCATCTCAACAACTCCAACCTTGCACCCAGGAGGATGTGGGTTATCACACTCCGGAGAGAAGACGGAATGTTATCTATCCCCAAAGACAGGATTGCCATACCTACATTAAAAGGAATACTAGTTTTGGTTACCTGCCCCATCAGACCAAACACCTCGGTCCAATATGTCCTTAGTGAGGGACAAAGTCCTAAGATGTGAATCAGGGTCCCCCTTTGTCCACAGTTTCTCCATCTTAGAGGAGAGGCCGATTTGTCAAACCCAGCTATCCGAGTCAGGGTCATGTACCACCTGAGTAAAATTTTCTGAGACAGTTCCCATAGGTTAGCACACCTGGAGGCTTTGTAGGTGGATGCAATGGCACATTTCCATTGGTCTATTGTGTACACAGTTCCCAGGTCAGACTCCCAGGTTCGCATGGACGGGGATTTACTAAATTCAATTTTTTGGCCTAAAATGTTATAAAACAGGGAGATACCCTTGATTTTAGTATTGGGGTTGGATAAGTAAGTGAACACCTGCCATGGGACCTCAGTACTCATCTCCGCATGTGTATTCAGTAAGTGTGAAATTCGCAAGTAGGTGAAATATTCTTTGGAACCCAGGTTGTATTCAACCTGAAGTGATGGGAAAGATTTAACAGCTGGTCCTATACTGACGTCTGCTACTGTAGACATACCTAATGATGTCCAATGTGTAACAGATAAGTCTTGTGTAAATAAAAGCAGACTCGTGATAGGGTGGGAAATAATCTTGGTAGCGGTGTCTCCTAGAGGTTCACTTCTCAACTTATTCCACGCCTGTATAGAGGCTAGGATAGTAGGCGATAGGTTTATCGGAAGGTTTCTCAGAAATTTGCTGGATAGTAGGAGGTCATAGCAATTGGAAGTAGGGCATTGTGCGGATTATAGTTCTAGCCACCTAGTAGGAGTCCCGCCTGGGAACCAGTGTTTCAGTTGTGCCAGTATGGACGCTACATAGTAGTCCCTAATGTGAACGTGACCCACTCCTCCCGCCTTTTTATTTTTAAGTAATTTTTGAAAAGTGCATCTAGCTTTCCGCCCTTGCCATAAGTACCTATTCACCATAGATTGTGCTTTGCTGAAAAAAACGTCGGGAACCTGTATAGGGAGACTTCTAAAAAGGTATATAAGCTGTGGTAGTGCTATCATTTTCATGGCAGCTAGTCGTCCTGACCAGGTCGACTCCTTCCACGCCAAATCCTGCAAGGTCCTGCTAAGGGTATTGAGAAACACATCATAATTGGCCGTCACTAGATCAGTCACTTGAGCTGTCAACTCAACCCCCAGATATTGTATCCCCTCTGTGCTCCAGGTATAAGGGTAAAGCGTCTTAAGTTGCGTGGACGTAGAGACATCGAGCCCAAGACCTAGGATAAATGATTTGCTATTGTTGACCTTATAGTATGAGACCTCATTAAACATTCTTAATGCATCATGCGTTGCCGCCAGGGAGGAACCCACCTCAGTCATAATCAATATGATATCGTCTGCAAAGAGACTTATAGAATGTGTATAGTTTCCAACTTTATAGCCTGTAATGTTTGGGTGAGACCTTATATAGGTAGCAAAGGGCTCCATCAATAAGTTAAATATTAAAGGGGACAAGGGGCAGCCCTGCCTAGTTCCATTAGTGATGGCAAAGGGGGTAGAGAGGGCTCCAGACATGTACACTCTAGCCGATGGTTTGGAATACAGGGCAAGTATTGCTGATAGGATCTCACCCGAGAATCCAAAGGCCTCCAACACTTTTGACAGGTAACGTCAGTGGATTCGGTCAAAGGCCTTCTCTGCGTCCAATGAAAGAAGCAGAGAAGGCCTCTTTTGCACCTGAGCTAGATGGATGATGTTGACCATTCGGCGAGTAGCATCTGAGGTTTGTCTATGTTTAGTGAAGCCGGTCTGGTCCGGGTGCATAAGGGTTGGTAAGATATCTACCATTCGAGACGCTATTAGTTTGGCATACATTTTCAAATCAGTATTCAATAACGATATCGGGCGGAAATTAGAAGGTGAGGTAGGTTCCTTCCCTGGCTTAGGCAAGGCGACTATGACTGCTTCTAGCATCTCCGGCGGAAAGGAAGCAGAGGCAGCAGCAGATTGTTATACCTGTAGTAGAAATGGAGAAAGTATATGTCTAAATGATGTATAATACTCTCCACTAAAACCATCTGGGCCTGGTGACTTGTTCGTGGGGAGTGAGCCAATCACTTCTAGAATTTCAGTAACAGTAAATGGTAAATTTAAGGCTTGGAATTGGGCTGAGGTTAATTTAGGCAAGGACAGCTTTTCCAGGAATCGGTCGATACTATCGGGTGTAGGCTGTACAATCGAGGGGTCATCTTTCAAGTTATATAGGGACTCATAATAGCTGCTAAAGGCATTAGCGATGTTTTGAGGATGGTATTCTTTTAGATTAGACTTAGGGTGAATCACAAAGGGAATTTTAAGTTTGTACCTATGCCCCCTAAGGGTTTGTGCCAATAGTTTCCCTGCCTTGTTCCCCGAAGTGTAATAATGCATTTTAAGTCTTGTAGTCACCTTTTCAAAGTTATCTAGAAGGAGTAGGCGCAGGTCATACCGTAATTTGGTCAACTAAGTGGAGGTAGATTGGGACATATTGGGACATATTTTGTTTGTTCAGGGATTCTAACACAGAGATTTGGTCTATTAACTTGGTAATCCGCTGCTGCCTCTGCTTTTTACTTCTCGCTCCCTCCTGTATACATATACCTCTCATGTACGCTTTGTGGGCGTTCCACAAGATGAAAGGACTCTGTACTGAGTTCTTATTATCACAAAAAAAATTGTGTGTCTCTTACTTACTTTTGTTGTAGCAGGAAAGTATTAGTAGCCGTCTGTGGAGACTTAATACTCTCCACAGACGCCTACTGTGAGTAGTAGAAGAGTCTGCTATGGATAAAGCAATAGAGGCGTGGTCAGACCACGTTATGTCGTTAATGGTTACGGATCTCGTTTTAAGCAGGGTTTGTTGGTCCACAAACAAAAAGATCAATCCGGGAGTACACCCGGTGAGGTGAGGAAAAAAAGGAAAAGTCTCTTTCGGCCGCATGGAGGCAGCGCCAAGCATCAAAAACATTCCATTTGTGGATGGATGGGAATAGGGCCTGGCGGTGGCGGCTAGGTGGGGATGTAGAGTCCAGCGACGGATCCAGGGTGATGTTGAAGTCGCCACAAAGTATTAGGGAGCCCTGGCGGTGGTTAGAGGCTTTAGACATCAACTTATTGAAAAAGCGCACTTGATGCTTGTTTGGTGAGTAGGCAGTAACAATAGTGTAAGTAACAGAGTTCATGTCGCAGACAATTATGAGGTATCTGCCCAACTGATCCACAATTACAGTATGCAGATTAAAAGCTATCGTGTCCCAATTTGCAACTAGGACTCCTTTGGTCTTATGCCGCGTACACACGATCATTTTTTGTGATGAAAAAAAACGACGTTTTCTGTGAAGTAAAAAACGACGTTTTTGAAACGTCACTTTTCAAAGACGATGTTGCATACACACCATCGTTTTTTTCACAAAAAGCGAGGTTACGTTCACCACTCTTTTCCATTGAAGCTCGCTTCATAACTAGCTTCTGGGAATGCGTGGGTTGAAAAACGTCGTTTTAAACGACGTTTTTGCTACACACGGTGACTTTTTGTGAAACAAAAAACGACGTTTTGAAAAACGACACAAAAAATTCAAGCATGTTGGAATTTTTTTTTGGTCGTTTTTTTTAAGACAAAAAACGACGTTTTGCCCACACACGATCAATTTAAATGACGTTTTAAAAAACGTTGTTTTTTTTCATCGCAAAAAACGAGCGTTAGCTGTAAATACATGGGGGAAATTTTTATGTGAGCATCTAGTGTGAAAATGAGTCTCCTGGGCACACAAAACATCACTTCCATGGGACAGGGCCTCTTGCCACAGGGATTTCCTTTTGACAGGGTGATTAAGCCCCTTGGTGTTTATAGATAAAAATTTAAGGGGCATGGTGATAGAGCAGAGGAATGTGCGCACAATGGGGATTTTCTACCCCTGCAGTTCACTGTCCGCAAACCCACTCCTATCCAGGTGTCTGTATCTTCAATGTAAACCAGCAAGGTGGTGGCACAAGGGAAGTACTCACAGTTAGAAGTCCGAGTTGTCGGTGCACGATGTAGGGTCTCCATAAGCACTAACTCGTTCAGGCAGTAAGAGAGGAATTCTGGGAAGTGGTTCAGCGAAGTGTGATCCAAATGTGTCCAGCGGGGGTGGAATAGAGAAGAAACAATATCATCAGTTCGTAGCCATCCGCGACTCAAGAGAAAGAGAAAGAAAAATAGTAAACATAAAAAAACAGTCAAAACGTAAACTATGGTAACAAATAGGAAGGGCACGGGCCCTTCTGTGGCAGCAATTAGCTGCAACTCGCATAGGGGGGTCAAAGTCAACCATGGGAGAGCAGTCCAGAACTCAGGGACTTGTGTCCTCAGGTTAATAGAGAATCAACACATCCCCTTTTTCAGTTCACATATGTGTCTTAGCATTTTTGGTGGTAACCGACTTCCATCACTGGTCCACATGATGAGGTGTGCTAGTCAGCGTTTGATCATCATTAGCGTCGGGTAGGAGCCCCCATTCCCTAAGGAGGTCAAGACCTTTCTCCAAGGATGCCACTGCAAATTCACAGTTGTCTTTTGTGATGGACAGCTTAGTGGGATAGCCCCATCTGTAGATTATTTTATGATTGCGGAGTATTTTAGTCACCGAGGTCAGATTCTTCCGTTTTTGTAATATTGGGATAAATCCGCAAAAAAAATGTAAGTTTTGAAATTGGTCAGGGATTTGTTCCTGTCTCCTCATAGTGGACATCAATTTATCTTTGACATGAAAGAAATGTAATCTAAGAATGATGTCTCTAGGCACTTGGTCAGGAAGATAAGGGGGTTTTGGTAATTGGTGAATCCGGTCAATCGTAACGTCTAAGTCAGTAAGATCAGGGACAATAGCCTTAAGCATGGTAGCTGCATAGGAAGCTAGATTAGGCTGTAGGATTCGGGGACCCCCCTTATTTTCATATTGTTTCTCGTAGATCTATCTTCCATGTCAGCTAGTTTCGCCCTGATCCACTCCGAATCAGCTTCCCTTTCTTCATTTGCTTCGACTAAGTCGTTTATTGTAGTGGCATACTCCCCCATTTTAGTCTCTATATGCGCCACTCTGCTCCCCAGCTCCTGAATGTCCCTAGCCATACGGTGCATGCACGCTGCCATATCTGACTGTAAATCTGCGCTCCTCCAGCCTTGGTCTGGACTTCGCGGGGCTGCAGGAGGGGGACGTGTGAGGGGGAGAGGAGGCTGTGTGAGGGGGAGAGGAGGCTGTGGCGGGGGACGGCTTGTAAGGGGGTGGATTACCTCTGCCAGAAGCGTTCGCTTTGGACCGGCCGTGTGGAGGTGTAAAGGCCTCGGTGCCATCTTGTCCTACGCTCTCCCCGGCCGGGGAGAAGAAGTCTGTGAGGCGCTGGGGTTTGCGGTCCGCCCATCGTTTCCCCTTCATGGTGGCTGTCAGGTCGGTTAGGAGACCCGATATAGGCAATCAGGAAGGGCGAGGTTGTCTTGCTGTGTGCCGCTGGTGTCCCTGGTTCAACGGAGCTCCGGTGCTACACGTCCAATTCACGCTGCGCGCCAGGCCACGCTCATGATTCCAAATTTCTATGCATTGCCAAAAGTGCACAAAAACATTTAGGACCCCCCGGCCGCCCTGAGACTGCAAGCAAATATGTAGATACCCAGTTGAGACCCCATGTAATGGGCCTACCCTCATACCTAAAGGACACTCTTGAACTGCTGAAGGTCATTGAGGGTATGGTGGTACCGCCAGGTGCCATAATGGCGGCAATAGACATTGAAGCACTTTACTCAAGTATTTCCCATGAAAAAGGTGTTGAAGTGATATCTCGTTTCCTTCGAGAACAGGATCACAGCAATTGGAAACTTTGCAGATTTGTTACCACTTTGCTGGAACACATCTTGACGAACAATATGTTCGTTTTTAACGGCTCCACCTACCTCCAGGTACAGGGGGTTGCGATGGGGACATCTTGTGCCCCATCGTATGCCAATCTGTACCTGGGGGGGTGGGAAAGGGCCGTTTTTCAGATGACGCCACCATGATATACCTCCGCCATATTCTTCTATGGCGGAGGTATATCGATGATGTTCTAGTCATCTGGACCGGGTCCACAGGGTTACTATCTGAATTTATGCAGTACCTATCTGTTAATGAATTTAATTAAAAATTTACCATCCAGTCAGACACCAGAAGCATCCCCTTTCTGGACCTGAGATTATTCTTGAATGAGGATGGAACACTATATAGTCATTTATACAGAAAGGAGACAGCAGGGAACACTATTCTACATTATTCAAGCTCTCATCCACGACCCCTAGTACAAAGTATTCCATATAGTCAGTACCTTAGGTTACGCCGTAACTGTACAAGAGAAGAGGACTTTGAACAAGAGGCACATGCCCTTTATCTACGTCTACTAAAAAGAGGCTACAGCAAAAAAATACTGAAAAAGGCATATGCCAAAACCAAAATAAGTACACAAGAGATGCTATTGTTTAAGAACAAGAAAATATAATCTAATTCCACTACTAAACTCATCACAACCTTTAGTACCCATCAAAACATCTTTCGCCAACTAATTAACAACAATTGGCACTTTCTCTCAGAGGATCCTATAATTTCTAAATACGTTTCAGATAGACCGCAAATTGTCTATAGAAAATCAAGATCAATCAAAGATGGTCTAATACACAGCCACCTTACCCCTGATGCGGCAGTAATAGAAGTATCTGGGGGATGTGGAACGTTTAAGTGTGGGAACTGTGATCAGTGCCCCTGGATCCAGGAGGGTGATGGTTGCTCACTACCGAGAGGGGGCTTTCTTAAATCTAAGATGTTTGCCGATTGCAACACTATCGGCATTGTCTACATAGCCAAATGCCGATGTGGTGCATTCTATATCGGCATAACTAAGCGGCCATTCGCCAAGAGAATTCAGGATCATCTTTACTACTTGGACGCTGGCCCCCCCATCTTACATATCATTTTTTGCTTTAGAAGTCATCCCCTTTCCAGTGAGAGGGGGTGACTTTGATAAAAGAATATTGCAACGCGAGGCACGTTGGATATTCGACCAGAGGTCAACCTATCCTCCAGGTCTTAACACCTCACTGTCTTTTAGACCGTTTCTTTAAAACTAAGCATTAAAGTCCCGAAACTGAATACAATAAATCAAATGTATGAATTGGTATTGCACCTTGTATCTGTCACCCATACAAGATTTTTGCTATTGGTATGATTTTGGGGGCTCATGTATGTTTATGTTTATGCTTTGTTCATCAACTCTAAATACCATTTCAGTATTTCTTTGTGTTTTTTTTTTTAATATTTTTTCATTTTTTTTTTGTTTGTATGTTTGTATTCTTGTTCTTGTTTAATCAATTCCCCTTCCCATTCCCCTGCTTTCCCATCCGTGAAAAATGCCCCATCTATCTTATTAATGTTTTTAGACATGCGGGCTACATTGGCCCAAGTTTGAGTCCACTAAATATGAATGCTAATCGGCATATATATTGATTATTTGGATCTATTTATTTTATGATGTTACAATCTAAAACAATGTAATGAAATCTAAATGCATTATTTTATTCCGTTTCAGCCTCTGTGCCAAACGCTTTCCATTTTCTCCCGATGGCACTGTGACATGAGTGATGCGGGATACTGTTTGTATGGATGTTTGTGCGTCCCAGTACAAGAGAAGAGGACTTTGAACAAGAGGCACATGCCCTTTATCTACGTCTACTAAAAAGAGGCTACAGCAAAAAAATACTGAAAAAGGCATATGCCAAAACCAAAATAAGTACACAAGAGATGCTATTGTTTAAGAACAAGAAAATATAATCTAATTCCACTACTAAACTCATCACAACCTTTAGTACCCATCAAAACATCTTTCGCCAAACCTATTCGAGGAGGCCTCCATCCTTCTGTCATTTACATCTCTGACAGATGCGCACGCCGCATATTGAGATCTGTTTGGCTCATAGAGCCAACCAATGTCTGCTGAGAGGTGGGGCGCGGTACGCTATACGTGCGTTCCACGCTGGCATAGGCACGCATTGAACGTAATATGTGCGCACGCACTTGCTGGGACGCACGGACCGGAAGTGAAGTCAGAGGTCATCTCTGACCTTTCACTTCCGGTAAAGGTAATTACTTAAGATGGCGCTGACAGCTCACATGTCAGACGCCATCTCGGGTATAAGGAGAGAATACAACTGGCAGCGGATCGGTACTGGACATCTGGGAGGACCTATCATCTGCCTCTGCAGATTTTTGTTGTGTACCTTGCTTCAATAAGAGGTAACTTCTAGTTAGTTAATGTGGCTATTAAGCCATTTAAAAGCCACTTAATATACGTGGGTACTTTGCTATTTGCATCTCACCCAGATATACCTTTCATCATTGAAGGCTCAATTTTTTCTACCATACAAAACATCCCTCAAATACTCCGCCTTACTCTGCCTTTATTATAATATAAAATTGCCATCACATATATAATTATTCTTAAGGCATAACTCTTTTTATAATGCCCCTTGATCTACCTGACTGAGGTGCATCTGCTGGATTGATTAATTATTGGGATATATGTCTATCCCCATTCATATCCTTCCCAGTAGCCTATCAACTCCCCTTAGTGAGGAGTATGGATATGGCCTATATATGATGAGTAGGGATGAGCCGAACACCCCCACGTTCGGTTCGCACCAGAACCGACGAACAGTCCGATCGTTCGCACGAACATTTAGAACCCCATTGAAGTCTATGGGACTCAAACTTTCGAATTAAAAAACGATAATTTTAAAGACAAATTTTCAAGTTATTGTTGGAAAACATCTTTCAGAACCCGGGTCTTACCCCAGGAAACATGTATCAATGGAAAAAAAGTCTTCAAAACCGTTGTTTTTTCAGGAGCAGGACTCCTGAAAAAACGACTGTTTTTAAAAAAAAAATTCCATTGATAGTAGTATCAATGGAAAAAAAGTTTTAAAAACGGTCGTTTCGTTTCACTCGAATTTGCCGCGAACAATCGTTTTTGTTCGAAATTTGACGAACGGACGATTTTCGAGTCGAACATACGTTTGTTTCGAACGCGAAGCTCATCACTAATGATGAGCCAATTACTGGATATCTTGGCCACCTTTTAACTATCCCCTCATCCCTTAATAGAACTATGGGTGTACAGTAGCAGCTACAAATTGTTACATTTGCTTAGGCTTGTTAAAGTCCTTATCTTTACAGCCCTATATATAACAACTTAATATTACCCTTTTTATCTACTTTAATAATTTGCAGAGTTAAAATTGCCTTATGTTGGAAATCCCACCACCTTAACATCCACACATCAAACAGCTAATTGGATCTGGCTTCCACTAGCTATTGCCCGCTCTCATTACCATTTGCGCTGCCGGGATCTTTTGAAAGGCGTTCTGACATTTGTCTTGTCACAGTGGTTAGCGGAATCGGTAAGCACACAGATATTTTGTCCTATCTTGTTTTATCTTGACATTAAGAAATGATAATGAATTACAATGTATTACTTTATGATGTACTAATGGCATTTTTATGTCACACACAGACGACTAAACTCAGAAAGATTAAGTTGCAAAGCCCTGATGAAGCACGAAAGTGTGAAACTAGTTGGCAACCTGCACATTATACTTTGTCTCCGTTCTTTGTAACTATTGTGGTCGTTCTCTAACCAATTTGTTTTATATGTATATTTTTTTTCATATGTAAATTAAACCTTTTTTGATATATTTATAACCTATGTGTTTGGTGTGCTTACCTTAATACAACGATTGACATCTCACGTACAAATCCCTATATCTGGAAGAGGATTCTCCTCTACCTTATATGCTTTTTGTTTTATGGGTAATGGAGTTTATTTGTTCAGGCAGGATCACATCAGTCGCCACAATTGTTCTTCTAACCTTGTTAGGGCAGTTAACTGCGTAATGCCCACAGTCCCCACAATATAGACAGAGGTTCTCCAAACGTCTTCTTTCTTTCTCCTGAAAAGAAATGGATCTCTGAATTGCATCAACCTGCATAGGTTCAGCTGTGCCAGAATCTGGAGAAACTCTTGGATCCCTTTGAACAAATTGGCTAGCAGAGAAACGCATGACACCATTACTTCCAGACATTCCCAGCCTCTCCTTTCTCCTTTCTGTAAGCCTCTGATCAACTCGGAGTTGGATGAAGGCTTCAAGATCATTAGGAGTCTCCACTCTGGCAAGCTCATCTTTTACCTGCTCAGAAAGCCCTTGGCGGAACTGACTTTTTTTGCGCTGCTGGGTTCCAAGTGGTATCTGCCATCCAACGTCTGAATTCAGCAGTGTACTTAGCAACGGAGCGTTTACCCTGTCATAAACTATGCAGCTTTGCTTCAGCCATAGCGCAGCAGTTGAGATCATCAAAAACTTGATTCATCGCATCCTCAAAAGTCTGGAAATTATTCAGCATGGCACTGTCTTGTTCAATATAAGGGGAGGCCCAGGCTAGAGCTTCCCCAGTCAGGAGGTTGATAACAAACATTACCTTCTGTCTTTCAGGGATGAATGCAGCGGGTCGCATTTGGGAAGTAGATGGGACACTGGTTAAGAAAACCTCTGTAATGGTGGCGGTCTCCATTAAATTTGGGTGGGTGAGGCATATGTGTGTTAGTCAGAGTTAGTGAGTTTGTCAGAGCATGGATCTCTTTGTGTTGCTCCTTCACCAAACCTTCTAATACATAAAAAGGTATTTTGGTAAGTGACACCGAACTCCTGCAGCTCTGCAATTTGCTGTCTCAACGGAGCCACAGTACTTGCTATAGCGGCCTCCATGTTTTTGGCAAGAATATTCTGTCACGATCTGGAGTCAGGCTCAGAGGCCAATTGCTACAGCAGTGGCAGGACAGGCAGTCACTTCTGGCAGATGACACAGGGTCATCTGAGGTGCGGAGTCTAAGCGCTAACCAGTGTTCACCAGAGCTCCCGGAGGTGGAGATGGATTTTGCTGCGTGTTAGCACCAGGTCGCGGTCCTCAGGATCGCCCCACCAGGAGGTGAGCAAGCCGGGGTACAATAGCAGATAAGCAGGTAAGGATCAAACAGAAGCGTGGTCGGTAAACAAGCCAAAAGGTCGGTAATGAGTATTTGCAGGTTGAGCTCTATCCCCATGTGTTGAGACGCTCGCAGAGAACAGAGCTCGGCACTGTGATACATCGAGCAGAGACACGGCTCCCACACACAGCGGGAGGATAATGCAGGATCTTGGGGAGAAGGTAAGTAAGCTGTACATGGATACTGTGTTACAATCCCGAGTGTGGCTTGGGGTTACCGCTTTTGGTACTGAAAATTCACTCCGAGCCCCACTCGGGAAAACCACTAGAAATAACAGCATATTTAGTCAGAGACAGTAGATGTAGAGTTAATCCAACCTTCCCAAATGTTATAAAACTTAAATGGCACACCTCTGTTAGAATAAGTAGCTTTGTAAGAGAAAAAGAAACAAAAAAAACATTTAGAAAGGAAATCGAAGGAAAAAGGTAAATGAACCAACAATGCACTAGCATAAAGGAACCTATTTACTGTAGAAAATAAAAAAGATCCTTTTCTACCCCTTTAAATAAGGGGAGTTAAAGGGAAGCATTCAACAGAATACAATCAGAGACAGATATAAGTGAGGACAATACTAAGGTACCTATTTGGGTAACCCAAAATTCTTGAGCATAGCATGTCAGTAACATTATTCTGCTGTGTCCTTGATTTGGTCCTGCTGTGGGTCTCAGGCAAGCCAGCAGGAAGCTGCGGCGCTCCCCAGCTTGGTGGGCAATTACATCTTGACACTCCAAATGAAACGACTTACTGGAAGTGCCGTAGAACACATTCAGAGCATGCATGCTCCTTCCTCAGGCGTGTAGCTGCCCACAAGCCAGGAAACACCGGGATCCACCAATGCGGCTGCGGGTCCCTACAGGCTTGCCTGAGATCCACAGCAGGACTGGTTCAAGGACACAGCGGGATAATGTAAATGACAAGCTATGCGCAAGAATTACCGCATGTGAGTTGTTTACCTCTAGAATACACGTTATGTTTACATACTACACTTCTTCTCTTTCCAGTTGGCAGCCAGGGTGTAGACCTAGGATTGTTTTTTCATGGACTGTCCCCATTCATTTTAACCACTTAAGGACCGCCTCCTGCACATTTACATCGGCAGAATGGCACAGCTGGGCACATGCACGTACAGGTACATGCTGTGCTAGTACCCAGCCGTGGGTCGCAGGCGCGTCACCGCGGCACGCTCCGGTGACCCGGTCTGAAGCTCCGGGACCAGGACCGCGGGACTCGCGGACCCGATCGCCGCTGTAGTCCCGTGATCAGTCCCTGGAGCTGAAGAACGGGGAGAGCCGTGTGTAAACACGGCTTCCCCGTTCTTCACTGTGGCGGCTGCATCGATCGTGTGATCCCTTTTATAGGGATACACAATCGATGATGTCACACCTACAGCCACACCCCCCTACATTTGTAAACACATATCAGGTCACACATAACCCCTTTAGCGCCCCCTTGTGGTTAACTCCCAAACTGCACTGTCATTTTCACAATAAACAATGCATTTTAAATGCATTTTTTGCTCTGAAAATTACAACGGTCCCAAAAATGTGTGTCAAAATTGTCCGAAGTGTCCGCCATAATGTGGCAGTCACGAAAAATCGCTGATCGCCGCCATTAGTAGTAAAAAAATAAAAATTATAAAAATGCAATACAACTATCCCCTATTTTGTAAACACTATACATTTTGCGCAAACCAACCGATAGCACTTTTTTATATTTTTGGGGGATATTTATTATAGCAAAAAATATTGCATTTTTTTCAAAATTGTTGCTTTATTTTTGTTTATAGTGCAAAAAATAAAAACCGCAGAGGTGATCAAATACCACCAAAAGAAAGCTCTATTTGTGGGAATAAAAAGGACACCAATTTTGTTTGGGAGCCACGTCACATGACCGCGCAATTGTCTGTTAAAGCGATGCAGTCCTTTACCTGTATCTTGGTCCGGGTCTTAAGTGGTTAAAGACTGAACTCCCTTGGACTAAATATAGACCAATATTCCTCTTTCACTGGCTCTTCATCCTCTAGCTCCGTACACCACGCTGTTCCATTTGTTCGGAGGAGCAGCGTCATACAATAGCAAAATGTTTTATTTGTTCCACTTAACATACAAGCTCAAAAAGGTGGAAAAGTTATTTAAGATGGTAAGTGATACTGATAAAGATGATATAGAATTATTAAGAAAGTACCAAGAATAACAGGATATGTTTTTCTTTGAGGCTGCCTATTCTTACACCTTTGGCTAAGATCATGGTGCAACGCCAAGGCTATAGACTTCATAATGAGGGCAAACAACCCTGGAGACAGGGGACAGCCCTGCCTTGTGCCCCTGGACACTTGAAATATTGGAAGAGTGCCCCACCAGTCTTGATAACCACTACTGGGTGATCATTATAAGATATCAATCAATTGGAGAAAAACTTTTGTGGTTAATAAAGTCTTCCTTTACAGGATTTTACTTCTTTGTAACAAAAACATTTATTTAATAAGGCTCCAGTAAACAAACATATAAACATGTGTTTCTCTGCATAAAAAGTTTACAATACAAATTACAATCTACAATCTATAGGATTTACCACTTCAGCTTTTTGTGGTATTTGACCACCTCTGCATTTTTTTTTATTTGCACTATACACAAAAAACAATTTTGAAAAAAGGCTATAATAAATACCCCCCCCCCCCCCCAAAAAAAAAAAAATAATCTTTATCAGTTTAGGCCGATATGTATTCTTCTACATATTTTTAGTAAAAAAAAAATTGCAATAAGCGTATATTGATTGGTTTGCACAAAAGTTATACAAAATAGAGGATAGATTTGTCATTTTTATTATTATTATTTTACTAGTTATGGCGGCGATCAGTGTTTTCTTTCGGGACTGCGATATTGCGGCGGACAAATCAGACACGTTTGACACATTTCTGGGACCATTGACATTTATACAGCGATCAGTGCTATTAAAATGCACTGATCACTGTAAAAATTTCACTGGCAGAAAAAGGGGTTAACACTAGGGGGTGATCAAACACTGTTAAAGTCTATGGGACACGAACATGAAAAATCAAAAATGCTAATTTTAAAGGTAATATGCAAGTTATTGTCATTAAAAGTGTTTAAGGGCCTGGGTCCTGCCCCAGGGGCCATGTATCAATGCAAAAAAAGTTTTTTTCGGGAGCAGTTATTTTAATAATGCTTAAAGTGAAACAATAAAAGTCAAATATTCCTTTCAATTTCATACCTGGGGGGTGTGTATAGTATGCCTGTAAAGTAGCACAAATGTAATTTCTAAAGGAAAAAAGTAATTTAAAACTACTCGCGGCTATTTATGAATTGTAGGGTCCCGGCAATACAGATCAAAGTCATTGAAAAAAAGGGCAGGGGTTCCCCCCAGTCCATTAACAGGCCCTTTGGGTCTGTATGAATAGTAAGGGAAACCCCAAACCAAACAAAAAAGCGTGGGGGTCCCCCCAAATTCCACATCAGGCCCTTCAGATCTGGTATGGATATTAAGGGGGAGCCCTGCGCCATTTAAAAAAAAATGACATGGGGTCCCCCCCAAAATCCATACCAGACCCTTATCCGAGCACGCAACCTGGCAGGACACAGAAAAAGAGGGGGGACGAGAGAGTGCCCCGCCTCCTGAACCGTACCAGGCCACATGCCCTCAACACAGGGAGGATATCCCCATGTTGATGGGGACAAGGGCCTTATCCCCACAACCCTAGCCCGGTGGTTGTGGGGGTCTGTGGGTGGGGGGCTTATCGTAATCTGGAAGCTCCCTTTAACAAAGGGGACCCCCAGATTCTGGCCCCCCTATGGGAATTGGTAACAGGGTACATTGTACCTCTACCATTTCATAAAAGAAAGTGCCAAAAATGTTAAAAACCAGTCCTTTATTCAAAATATTTTTTTTTTAAATCCAGCATTGTAATCCATTCTCTATGTCCCGTGGTGATCCATTCTCCAGCGATGCTCCAGTCTCCACTCCACACTAAACCCCCATGACATGTAAGAGGGGGCAGCGTCATTGGTAGGGATGAGCCGAACACCCCCCTGTTCGGTTTGCACCAAACCTGCGAACACACCAAACATTGGTGTGAATTTTTAAAGGCTAATATGCAAGTTATTGTCCTAAAAAGTGTTTGGGGACCTGGGTCCTGCACCAGGGGACATGTATCAATGCAAATTTTTTTTAAAAAAGCATTTTTTTCAGGAGCAGTGAATTTAATAATGCTTAAAGTGCAACAATAATCCTAGGGATGTGTAAAGTAAGCATGTGAAATAGCACATGTTTCCCGTACTTAGAACTGTCCCGGCACAAAGTGTCTTTTCTGAAAGAAAAAAAGTCATTTAAACCGGACTCACGGCTATAATGAATTGTCGGCTCCCGGCAATTCAGAGAGAATTCATTCATAAAAAGAAAGAAAGCGTGGGGTTCCCCCCAAATTCAATTACCAGGCCCTTCAGGTCTGGTATGGATACTAAGGAGAACCCCGCCGTCAAATAAAAAAAAAATTACGTGGGGTTCCCCCAAATATCCATTCCAGACCCTTCAGGTTAAAAATGCACTTGTGGGTTTAACCAATCTTGTTTTTTTGTACAATACTCCATTAAGGGGGTGTGGCTGGGGGTGTGTCATATGCCTGCATACTTTTGCTGATAGATGTCCCTCATTCCCGTCTCAAAAAGTTGGGAGGTATGAGGTTTGCTGTTGTGCCATAGTCTTTCCGTTTGGTTATGATAGATTTGATGGTGCTCCTAGGGTTCATCAAAGATTTGGATATTTTTTTTATAATCTAACCCTGACTTGTACATAACAACATTGGCCCAGATTCACAGAGCGATTACGCGTGCGCAACTGCTGTTGCGCGTGCGTAAGTCTAAATGTGCGCGTGCGTATAGTTGCACGCGATTCACAAAACAATATACACCAGAAATCTACGTTTTTTTGTCCGGCGTAATTGAGTTAGACATGCGCTTCCCTTCGCGCAAAACTGCGCTAGACACACCATTGATTTGCTAGTCAAATATGCTAATGAGGGAGTTACGGGGATCCACAAAAAAACGCAGTTGCTGCGCAGGCTACGCGATGTGCGCAACAGCAAAATGTCCTGTCTAAAGTTAGAGCACCTAAAAGCTGGTCTAACTTTTGAAAAAACGTCTACATCTCACAGAAAGCAACACCGTTACTGAGGAGCAGACCACACACACGTGTTGCACTACAATTTGACTGCCAACATGCTAGGGGCATCGTCGCTCATAGCTGCACTAGTGAATATAGATGACCAAAGAAGGAGGAGGGCACGGAGGATGGCACGGGAGAGGGTATACCGCACCCGCATACACCTGTTTGGCATGAATGATTCAGAGGTCTTTCGCATCTTCAGATTCCCCCCTCATGCCATCCTGGAATTAACCACAACCTTGCAGGAGGACATCACCAGCCCAACACAACGCTCACATGCAGTGCAGCCACTGGTCAAGGTACTGGCAACACTCCATTTCCTTGCCAGTGGCTCTTTTCAGCGTACAAGTGGAGTGGTGGCTGGGATGTCACAATCCTCCATGAGCAGATGTGTGCACCAGGTTGTCCCTGCAATCCTCACACGCTTGGCCAACCAAATCATAAACCCACCACTGAGGAGCTGCGAATCAAGGCAATGGCAGATTTCTACCGAATTGCCAGATTCCCACGCACCATCGGGGCCATAGATTGCACACATGTGGCACTCCAGCCCCCCCATGAGACCGAGCACATGTACCGCAATCGGAAGAATTGGCATTCCATCAACGTACAGGTGATAGTTGATGCCCAAGGCCTCATATGGCACGTTCGTGCCAAACACCCCGGATCCACCCATGACAGCTACATCTACAATCAATGCCACATCCGAACGGAATTCGAACAGAACGTGTATGGGAACACCTGGCTGGTTGGTGAGTGACATGGGAGTCAGGCATGACTATCCCCTCCCGTGATGCACAACAGAAGTGGCACATGCATGACTAACATTCTCCTGTCTTATCCTTTACAGGTGACTCTGCATATGCCCTGGGACCCCATCTCATGACTCCTATCCGGAACCCCCAAACCCCAGGAGAGGAACGATACAATGAAGCACACATCAAAACCCGTGCAGTGGTGGAGCGCACCTTTGGCCTCCTGAAGTCACGTTTCCGATGCCTGGATAAGTCTGGGGGTACACTGTTGTATTCCCCAAACTTCGTGTGCCATATCATCGTTGCATGTTGCATGCTGCACAATCTCGCAGTGAGGAAGGGCCTGCAGATAGAGGAACGTGATGACCTAACCCCCCAACCAGACAATCAACCCCTAACCGAGGATACCCAGTCTTCTGAGGGAAGAGCAGTCAGGAGACAGCTCATATTGGGCATCTTTGCACGTTAAACACACACATTAATCATGGCACAATGAGAATGCATGCATGCACACCACTATGGTCCCTAGCACACACACCCCACATCCTCATCAAATTGGATTGGCACCAGTCCACCATGCAAGACTGGTGAGCAGTAACGCCACGTCAAGGCTCCAATTATGTCACTGTACATTCATACACCATTCACACGGACCTGGGGATCACTTCTCCCTGGTCCTGGGGAACCCTTCTCCACCAAAATTGAGGATGACACCCCTTTTCCAGCAGGAATGTCACCCCCACATTCAAACATCATTCACAACCCAAAATATGCCAAAAATGTCAGCAAAAAAAAAAATAAGGCATAGAAAAAAAAAAAAAAAGCAGAGAACAAAAATAAAAATGCTTTCAAAACAAAAGAAGGGGGAAAAAAAAAATTAATGCCCTCTGCCTGAGCCACGCCTGGGGCGCCCCCGGCCACGGCCCCGGACCCTCAGGGGAGACGCATGGGGGAGGGGAAAAGCCGGGGAAGGAGGAGCAGCCCCTGAGATCTGCCCACCTGGCGGCCTGCCCTCCAAGGCCACGGCTATTCTGTCCAGGGCAGCACCAAGTGTTGCCGTGTTGCCCTGGATAGCCTGGGTAAGGGCCCTCACATCCTGCCCAACGCCTGCTGCTGTAGTTTGCAGGTCATTTAGGCAGGTTGTGGAGGCCCGGGAGTGGGAGTCCAGGTTACCCAGCCTATCGTTGATGGAGGACAGGCTCTGATCCACCCGCCCCATAGTCTGGCAGAGCTGTCTCAGAAGGCGGGTCTGTGTGGCCAGGTTCCTTCTCAGACAGGCGGGCAGGAGATTGGGCGCCCCCCTGGTGCTCTGGGATGACCTCCTGGCTCCAGCTGATGGTTGTGGCCGGGGAGAAGGTGAGGCCCTTGTGAGGGGAGCCATGTTGGGGGAGGAGGGGGGGGGGCTCACCCTTAGGGAGGGCAGGCTTCTTGCAGCCAGAGGGGAAGAGTCCGCTGAAACCAAACGGCCAGTGCCTTCCATGGACTCCTCCTCCTCATGATTCTCCTCCTCCTCATGATCGTCCTCCGCATGATCCTCCCCCTCCTCTTGTTCCTCCTCTGCGGACTCTGGCCTTGTTGGGGGGGCCTCATTAGGCTGCTGTCCTGGGGTTGGAGCGGTCAGTCCAGATGGCCCTGCACCCTCCTGCACAGCTGTGGATGACACAAAACATTCACAGGTTGGAGGATCCACACACTTGGCACATATTCCCTTTCACCCCCTCCCCCACACATGCTACACACCTGAGAGAAATAAAAACCTTACCTGGCACCGCGGGGACCGGACTTGTGTCAAAGCCTGGCAGGCCCTCCACTTCATGCCGGTGAAAGGTCAGGGCCACCACACGCTCCGTCGCTGTAAATTTAACCCGGCATGGTGGGCCCCCTCCTGTGCCCCTGGCATGGGCATTTATTGCGGCCAGTTTTTTTTTCACCTCACGCCGGAGGTCATTTATTTTCTTTTCAATCCCAGAGCGGGTCCGTGTCTCCCCCTCCCCCGATGAATTGACCTGCTCCGTGATCATATCCAATATCTCCCTCCTCCTGGCCAGGGTGGTGGTGGCACTCTGCGGGCCGTGGAGAAAACGCCCATAGTCGCTAATGGCCCGGGCAAGAATTCTTTTTTCCCCCACAGTAAAATTCAGCTTTCTTTTTCTCTCAGTCATACTTCCAAACAAACTCACTAGCAGTCACCAAAAATCTGTCACAAATACAAGCACAACCAATCAGACAAGAACACACACAAAGAGAAAAAGAACAGGCAAAAATCACACTAGCACTCAGCAAGAAACAGTCACCAAAAAATCAGAGGAAAAAATAAAGCAAGAAAACAAACGCTCTGAAATATATCAATCAAACAAACAGTCTCAAACACTTATCAAAATACACTTTCACAAAACTACCAACAAGCACTAGATCACACAGAACACTAATCTGACAACTACAAAACACACTCTAACGAACAACAGAGCAAAAGCACTTGATTCAATGGGAAGGGACACAAAGGGATGTACTTTTGCAATGGAAGGGCGTTTGTGTGTGTCTATTTATGCTGTCTGCGTAGTTCACAACATTGCCCTAGTCCATTTCCAATTTCACTGATTGCGCCGCTCCCGAGTTGTGAGCATGCGCACAACGGAGCTGACATGGTTTCCTTCACGCGCGCATGCGCGAGTCGGCCGGCCCTTCATTTGCATGGGGTCACGGCTCATTTCAATGTAACACGCCCACGTCCCTCCCAATTTGTATTACTCCTCCTTACGCCTCCGGAAAAAACCTTACGCTTGCGCAATCTCTTGCGTAAAAGCTACGTGAATCGCGGGATTACGCGGCTAGATTGCGCAAGTCTAACGGAAAAGTGGTGCGCTACGCCGGACTGATAATGCGCCGATCTACGTGAATCTGGGCCATTGTCCTTTACTTGTTTGGAGAGTTCCTTGGTCTTCATGGCAGTGTTTGGTTAGTAGTGCCTCTTGCTTAGGTGTTGCAGCCTCTCGGGCCTTTCAAAAAGGTGTGTATATGTAATGACAGATCATGTGACACTTATATTGTACTCAAGTGGACATCATTTCACTAAGTATGTGACTCCTGAAGGTAATTGGTTGCACCGGAGCTTTTTATGGCTTCATAACAAAGGGGGTGAATACATAAGCACATGCCAATTATAATTTTTTTTTTTTATTTCAGAAAAATAGTTGTATGTACATATTTTTCTATTTTTACTTCACCAACTTAGACTATTGTGTTCTGATCCATCACATACTGTATAATTCATATTTAAAAAACATTGAACTAAAGGCTGTAATGTAACAAAATATAAGTGTAAAATGTAAATGTAGGTAAAAAGCCAAGGTGTGAATACTTTTGCAAGGCACTGTGATTTGGCAATTAGTATTTATAAACTTTTCCATATCCAACTCCACTGTTATCAATACCCTCTGCTTTTGTTAAAGTGGAGTTCCACACATTTTTTTATGTTTGTCTGTGCTGCATGCCCTAATCTCATAGGGCCAGATTCACAGAGCCCTTACGCCTGTCTAACTGGTGTTAGACTGGAGTAATTTCAAATTAAGCACGTTTTCTAGCTAGTCGGAAACCTCAAGCCATGAATAGACGGCTGCGGGCTTCAATTCGACTGGATTACGTGTTCGTACGCCTTCGGATCTACGCTGCAATAAAATTGCGGCCACTGGGTGGACTTCCCGTCGTTTTCCGTGTCGGGGTATGCTAATGAGCTTTTGCCGGCGATCCCAGAAATTACGATCTTCAATCGCAATCTCTTACGGCACCTTTAGTCATCTTTTCGCTGCGTAAAACTATACCAGCTTTTTGCTGGTCTAATATTAGACAGCCCATGTTAAGTATGGCTGTCGTTCCCGCGTCAAATTTCTACGTTTTCCGACGTCATTTATTATTTTTTACGTAAGTCGTCCGGGAATAGGAATGTTCGTAAACGACGCTACTCAAACAACGAATGACGTAACGACGTGATTTCGCGCAATGCGCGGCGGGAAATTTCTGAATGGAGCATGCGCAGTTCAATCGCCGCGGGGACGCGCTTAATTTAAATGCTTCACGCCCCCCAATTGCGTATTTCGATTACGCGGCGAGAAATAGACTACGCCGCCGTAGCGTACGGGCAAAAATCTAACAGGATTCGGTGTAGAGCCTGGTAAAATACGGCAGCGTAGAGTATTTTGATTACGCAGCGTAATATTAAGTGTATCTGAATCTGGCCCATTGTGTTCAGAATGGACAATTTTTATTTATTATGTTGCTTGCAAATACCTTTATTTTGTAGTCCATTACTTCCTCCTCCTTATTAGCCTAGGCTATTAAGTCACAAGGCTATTTGCAAGGGTTTCTGGGATAGGCATCATGTTTCCCAGTAGTCCTTGCAAACCTGACTAAAAACCTATTAAATTGCTTGTGCAGCACTGAGCATGTGCGAGATATGCAAAGCTGAAATCCAGAAAGTCATACAGTCTGGCTTCATGATGCCCACGGTCTATTTCTAGATTATAAACTCATCTAAATGCTGTAACAACCTAAGAAAACGGACCTTAGTTTACAGACTAACTTTACTAGAATACATTAAGCTTGTGTATTACAGGGGTATTTATATTTAAAAAGTGAAATTGTGGGTGGAACTCCCCTTTAAAGCCAGAAATTTTTAAAAGCATTCTATAAAGAAGAGTTCGTATGCTTGAATTCTCCAGTTTTATTCAGGACAGATCTATACAAGGAATTTGGCTGCAGCACATAAAACTTTTAAGGGAATACGTAATATTTTTACAATAAATAAAATAAAATCACTTTTTATTACTGACTGCAAAGTACAAACACCAATGGTAGACGCTCTACAGCAAGTGCCTTCCTGCTGACTTCTTTGTGCACAGAGCTTAGATCTTTATCCTCATTGAGCTCACCATGCTTGTATCCCCTGTGTAGCTTATTTTCCCCATTCAGCTTCATGAGTTATATAGCTGCTTTAGATATTATTGTTCACAAGCAGTTAAAGACCAACTGAACTTTCAAATTATTTCAGCTAAATATGTTCCAGGAGCATTAAAACAGAAGGTGCAGTGCCGGGACAAGGTCATTTGGTGCCCAGGGCGAAGATGGCAAACTGCACCCCCCATCCCCAAAATACAAAAGGCTTGCTCGCCATACTATAAATATCTTTAAAAATTTAATTTTAGGGTATAAAATATTGCACTTAACAGAAAAACATTTAATCGCTTTAGGATCAAAACAAGCCGACTGGCTAATCGCAGCTAATTGTCCTTCCGGGAATTCGAGAAGTGCGGTGACGTCAGCGCATCACTTCGTCAGCTGATGTCACTGCGCTTCTCGAAATCCCGGGAGGATGGGTAGCTGCGATTAGCTTTAATCACATTGGGACTTTTATCAATGGTGTTTGACTGGGTGCTGATGCCACTAATGCACAAAGGGGTTAATTAATTGCCACTGGTCACCAATGCATCAGTGACCAATGGCAATACATTAACCCCCTCATGCTTCATATTACAGAAATGTAATAACATTGGTAATTAACCTCCCCTCAGCATTCTCCCCTCCCCCATTCGGATCCAGACGGATCAATAAAACAAAGTGTAAAAAATGCATAACACAAAAAGACCTATTGGGTACTAAATCAAAACCCCAGCGCTGCAAGAGGTTCAGATGAATGTACAAATATTAAGCAAACAACATAAGGAATAGCAATAACAGAGATCATTAATATACTACTGAATATTACAACTAAAAACACCAGTGCTGCACATAATTAAAAATGTGCAAACAAAGCGGAATAGATAAAAAGGAAAAATACCATATATACAGATCAAATTCATCAATGAAGTTCATTCGAATGTGCAAATAACAAATAAATATATAAAATACATAAAAATCAATAGTACCCTACTGGATATTGCACCCAAAAGCACCAGTGCTGCAAATATCAAAAATTGTGCAAAGCAAGATAATTCCACATGCAGATAAAGTTCATTAATGCGGTAGCAATATTCAAATAAGATGCCCCTGCTGGGTACTGCAACCAAATGCACCAGTGCTGTAAAACATCTAAATATGTGCAAATATGGCGAATAAATAGATAAACCAAATATATTTCATAGGATAATAAAGTTCATCAATAAAGTGTTCTTTTTTGTGTTTCACATCCCACATCAATGTGTCCAAGCAAATAAATACATCAAACAGATCCCAGCGGTGATAGAAATGCATATATGATGGTGTGATCACTCCATATGTGCTAACAGCTCACCTCAGATCTCACATTTTTTACAGCACTGGTGCTTTTGGTTGCAATATCCAGTAGGTTAAGGTTGTCTTATTGTATTTATTTGTTATGTGCAGATTCACTTGAACTTTATTGATGAATTTCATCTGTATATAAGGATTTTTTCTTTTTATCAGTTTATTCTGCTTCATATTTTTAAATATGTGCAGCACTGGGGTTCTTAGTTGTAATATAATCCAGTAGTGTATTAATGATCTCTGTTATGGGTGTTCCTTATGTTATTTGCACATTCAACTGAACCTCTTGTGGCACTGAATTAGGGATAGCCACACAGTCACTACAAGTCCCAGCATGCCCAGGACTCCCCCTTTCCCATGCTGGGTTCCTGTCACTTCCTCACATATGGGATGTTCCCAGAACAGGGGGAAGTCTCAGTCCCCTCAATGTATGGAAGCCCCCCTAGCCATATCAGTGTCCAGGCTGGACTTTAGAATGCTCCAACTCCCTCCACATACCCCCCACCCCTTGCATCTGACCTCTTGGTGAACTTGCTTGCAGCAACTTCTCTGGCTCCTAATGGCTCCAGCTTAAAAGCACGTATCCCCAGCCGGACCTCACCATGACTGAGGACAGGTGAGGGGGGAGGGAGCGGGGTGGCAGGAGAGATAAGATCGCACTGACTTGCAGTGAGAGATGTAAGAGGTGGAGGGGTGGAATCAGCTCACAGAGCAGCAGAGACAGGGAGAACACTCACGCTGCTTGGAGGCAGTCTGGATACGATGTTCTGTGGAGAGCTGATGGCCCGTCCATTCAACTCAGCGGTCCCGTGCGAGGGGAGTGGTCTGTCACATATTTTTTTTTTTCACGTACCCTTCGCTCAAGTAACCCAGTCGCCCACATACAGGCACAGCGGCATACAACCTGATGTGACAGGGGGGACGTACAGCACAACTATTAGCAGCGCAGGCACTTCACCTGCGCCCCCCTCCCTTCAGAAAATGGTACCGCCCTGGGCACCCGTCCCTTCCGCCCCTGCCTTGTACCGGCCCTGAGAAGGTGTGCAAAGTCTTGCAGTTTGCTCTTTTTAAAAAGTAGTGTATGTTGTTATGGTTCTAAACTCAAAAGTTTATTTATTTTTGTAACTTTCATTCTCTGTATTATCCCTGGTTCACATTGATGCAATTTGGTATGCGGTTTGACATGTCAAATTGCATGCCGCAATGGCACCGTCCGAATCGGTGCGATGCCACAATCGGTGCTATTTCCATTGAAATCTGTGCAGGAACTCGCATTTCATTCCTGCTGTCAATTTGAGCAAGGGCTTAATGTAACTACTTGTTCTAGCTTGCCTGTCTCTGAATGCTTACAGTGCCTTGAAAAAGTATTCATACCCTTTGAAATGTTCTACATTTTGTCATGTTACAACCAACAACTTCAATTGTGGGGGAATTTATGTATAAGAGCAACACAAAGTGGCACGTCATTGTGAAGTGGAAGGAAAATGATAGTATTTTTACAAATAAATATCTGAAAAGTGTGGCCTGCCTTTGTATTCAGCCCTCTTTACTCTGATACCCCTAACTAAAATCTACTGGGACCAATTGCCTTCAGAAGTCACCTTATCAGTAAATAGAGTCCACCTGTGTGTAATTTGACCACTTAAGGACCGGATCAATATGCTGCTAAATGACCAAAGGTGTTTTTACAATTTGGCACTGTGTCGCTTTAACAGACAATTGCGCGGTCGTGCGACTTGGCTCCCAAACAAAATTTGCGTCCTTTTCTTCCCACAAATAGAGCTTTCTTTTGATGGTATTTGATTGTTTCTGCGTTTTTTTTTTTTTTTGCGATATAAATAGAAAAAGACCGAAATTTTAGAAAAAAAATTATATTTTCTACTTTTTGTTATAAGAAAAATCGAATAAACTACATTTTAGTCAAACATTTAGGCCAAAATGTATTCAGCCTTTAGTAAAAAAAAAAATCGCAATAAAAAAAAAAATAGCTACCTAGCGGCAACAGTGACACTAATACAGCGATCAGAAAAATGATTGCTTAGTGACACTGGCAATAGGGGGTGAAATGGTTAACTAGGGCGGTGATCAAGGAGTAAAAAACTTTATTAGGGGGGGTAGGGGGCTACCCTGGACCTAACACTAACTGCCTGTCACAGTAACTGTCACACTGACACTAAATGCAGTGATCAGTAAATATATGATCACTGCAATCAGTGACAGTGTGACAGGGGGCTGGGGGGGTGATCGGAAGGGGTAAATGTGCCTATGTGTGTGGTGTCAGTGTGCTGTTGGTGCTACTTACTTGTGATGTCTTCTCTCCTCTCGGCGGATTGAAAATACTGCCGAGAGGAGAGCTGACATCACTTCCTCTGCCTGTGTTTACATTATACAGGCAGAGGAAGTGCAGAGCAGGGAGGGAGCGGATTGGCTGGGAGCGATCCGGAGGGGGCGGACAAAAACGAACAGCCTCCCCCTCATCCTGGATCGCTCCCAGAGGCTTACCGACCGCCGCAAGTACCGGGGGGGTCCCGATCGGACCCCCGACCCACCTCTAGGCAGGGACGTACAGGTAAGTCCATGTGCCTGTACGTGCCATTCTGCCGACGTATATGTACATGCGGCAGTCGTTAAACGGTTAATCTCAGTATAAATACAGCTGTTCTGTGAAGCCCTCATAGGATTGTTAGAGAATCTTCATGAACAAACAGCATCAAGAAGGCCAAGAAACACACCAGACAGGTCAGGGATAACGTTGTGGAGAGGTTTAAAGCAGGTTTAGGTTATAAAAAATATCCCAAGCTTTGAACATTTCATGAAGCACCGTTCAATCCATCACCCAAAAAAGGAAAGAGAATGGCACAACTGCAAACCTACCAAGATATGGCCATCCACCTAAACTGACAGGCCGGGCAAGGAGAGTATTAATCAGAGAAGCAGCCAGAGGCCCATGGTAACTCTGGAGGAGCTGCAGAGATCCCCAGCTCAGGTGGGAGAATCTGTCCACAGGATAACTATTAGTTGTGCACTCCACAAATCTGGCCTTTATAGAGGGGTGGCAAGAAGAAAGCCATTGTTGAAAGAAAGCCATAGGAAGTCCTATTTTCAGTTTGCAAGAAGCCATGTGGGGGACACAGCAAACGTGGAAGAAGGTGCTCTGGTCAGAGGAGACCAAAATTATACTTTTTGGCCTAAAAGCAAAACGCTACGTGTGATGGAAAAATAATACTGCACATCATCCTCACCCTGAAACATGGTGGTGGCAGCATTATGGTGTGGGGATGCTTTTCTTCCGCAGTGTCGGATGAAGCTGGTCAGGGTTGATGGGAAGATGGATGGAGCCAAACACAGGGCAATCTTAAAAGAAAACCTGTTATAGTCTGTAAAAGACTTGAGACTAGGGAGGAGGTTCGCCTTCCAGCAGGACAAAGACCCTAAACATCCAGCTAGAGCTATAATGGAATGGTTTAGCAAAGCATACTCATGTGTTAGAATTGTCCATTCCAGACCTAAATCAAATTGAGAATCTGTGGCAAGACTTGAAAATCGCTGCTCACAGATGCTCTTCATCCAATCTGACAGAGCTTGAGCTATTTTGCAAAGAAGAATGGGCAAATATTTTACTCTCTAGGCATCCCAAAAAAGACTTGCAGCTATAAATGCAGCGAAAGGTGGTTCTGCAAAGTATTGACTCAGGGGGGCTGAATACAAATGCACGCCACACTTTTATATTTATTTTAAAAAATATATATTTTTCCTTCCACTTCCATTTCAAGGGGTATAAACACTTTTTCAAGGCACTGTACCTGAGTCCTGATACTTATCCAGCACTGTCCCAGCTGCAGCACTGCTCTCCTATTTTTCTGGTCACACAGGAGACACTGCTCTCAATCAAACTCATGTGAGAAAGGAATGGGGGAGTGGCTTGCCAGCACTGTGTGTGTCTATGGAAGCACATAACCTGCACTGATGTCCCCACTTGGAGATAGAAAGAGCTGATAGCGTGGTGGGGAACCTGCGAGAAGAGGATGTTAGGGACCACTGTGTAATATCATTGGTAGAAAAGTATAACTTAGTTTATGTTATTAAAATAAGCCTTTAATATCTCTTTAATAGACAGAGCCATGATCCCTTATTTAGACACACATAAAACAAAATCACAATGATAGTAGCAAACAAAGAATTTACTTACACCACCTAATTCCATAAACACAAAGTCATCACAGGCATGTGAAAATGGACATAAACAGTCGAAGTACAATCTTTTGTCATATGAAATTGATACAAATCGAAACCGTCTGTCAGGACTGTTGTGCCAGGAGTCGAAGGGCACAGTCCTGGTGACCACTAGTGGGTGTCTCCCAGCAGCTGGGCTGTACAAGTAATTAGGCTGTACCTAACGTGGGCTACCGGAAGGTATATAATCTCATCCTTTACTGGAGTGCTTCAGTGTTCTTCCTACATGCATTGTCCCTGTTTGATCTTGATTTTTGTTCCTGTACTTGACCCTGAGACCTGCTCTCTGTACCCTTCTCCCTGCTTTTAGCTCCCAGTACCTTGCTCCCTGCTACCTTTATTTCCTGTCTCTGTACTTGCCCTGCCTTGGTGTGCTCACTTCATTTGTACATAGCCAGTTAGGTTATTTGGGTTTCTGCATTTTCAAGTTTTTGTGTCACTTTATATTGTTTGTGGTTTACTGGTGTTGGTGTTGGAATTGTATTATTTGTCTTAATAAACTTAAAGTGGAAGTTAACTTCCATCACTGACTTTTACCTACAGGTAAGCCTATAATAAGGCTTACCTATAGGTAGTGTAAAAATCTCCTAAACATGCACCATTTAGGATATATTTACTGTACATGCAGCCAGTGACATCACTGGCACATGAGCTCTGAAGGAATGCGCGGGAGTGACATCACCCGGCTAGTTACAGAGCTGGAGTCCGCGAACCCAGAAGCAAGATAGGAGTGGCCTCCAGCTTTGACATCTTGATGTGGGAGGGCTTTGTTTTAAGGTAAGTGTAACGGTCACCACCGTTTACGATATTCCATTCCACCAACTCAAGACAGCTTATCCGACACTCCACAATCCGGCAGATATGACCCATTCCATTTCCCAGAATAAACGAGACACACAAGCTATGTTCTCTGGTTCCAAAATGAATAAATGCTTTAATGGTAAACTCAGGCTGGTTGTATACAGTTAACAACAAGAACCTGGGGAATGCCCAGGGAATAACCAAGCCTACTTACGGACCAGCTAGCGGAACAACCAATTAACCTGTCTAACAATGTGCATTAAAAACAGGGGTTTTGTCCGCACGCATTTGCAAACGCATGCGTGAGCCACAGAGCCGCGCCAAGGCACCCCATAATTCTGTGGTCCTAACACTAACAGTGAGTGTCCTCACAATGGAGGCACATGCATTTTAATGGATAGATAGGGGCAGGTGGACTGAAGGGGAGCCACCCCTCCTTAAAGGTACAGGAGCACACCAAGCACCCAGCATATAGCACAATGGCTGCAAAGGTGTTGGTGCACTGCTGGACCAATATAAACACCACAGGTGAAACAAAACGTATCCACCGCCCCTATCTATGGCTGGCAATCGCAGTAAGTAGCAATGGAAGGCTAAAACAGATAACAACAAGAACCTGGGGAATGCCCAGGGAATAAGCAAGCCTACTTACCGACCAGCTAGCGGAGCAACCAATTAACCTGTCTAACAATGTGCGTTAAAAACAGGGGTTTTGTTCCGCACGCATTTGCAAACGCATGCGTGAGCCACAGAGCCGCGCCAAGGCACCCCATAATTCTGTGGTCCTAACACTAACAGTGAGTGTCCTCACAATGGAGGCACATGCATTTTAATGGATAGATAGGGGCAGGTGGACTGAAGGGGAGCCACCCCTCCTTAAAGGTACAGGAGCACACCAGGCACCCAGCATATAGCACAATGGCTGCAAAGGTGTTGGTGCACTGCTGGACCAATATAAACACCACAGGTGAAACAAAATGTATCCACCGCCCCTATCTATGGCTGGCAATCGCAGTAAGTAGCAATGGAAGGCTAAAACAGATAACAACAAGAACCTGGGGAATGCCCAGGGAATAAGCAAGCCTACTTACCGACCAGCTAGCGGAACAACCAATTAACCTGTCTAACAATGTGCGTTAAAAACAGGGGTTTTGTCCGCACGCATTTGCAAACGCATGCGTGAGCCACAGAGCCGCGCCAAGGCACCCCATAATTCTGTGGTCCTAACACTAACAGTGAGGGTCCTCACAATGGAGGCACATGCATTTTAATGGATAGATAGGGGCAGGTGGACTGAAGGGGAGCCACCCCTCCTTAAAGGTACAGGAGCACACCAAGCACCCAGCATATAGCACAATGGCTGCAAAGGTGTTGGTGCACTGCTGGACCAAAATAAACACCACAGGTGAAACAGGACGTATCCACCGCCCCTATCTATGGCTGGCAATCGCAGTAAGTAGCAATGGAAGGCTAAAACAGATAACAACAAGAACCTGGGGAATGCCCAGGGAATAACCAAGCCTACTTACCGACCAGCTAGCGGAACAACCAATTAACCTGGTTGTATACAGTTACAAAGCATGCTGCAGTAATCACAGGGACAATGAAACACTCCACCCAAAACATCACACAATGGGTGCTTAACGACTCCCCCTCAATCCACATCCCACAGACTTTTCGGCACCGGTCGGTCTTACATAATTAACATTAACTAATTACTACATCTGACCTTTACAGACTTAATTAGTACAATAGACACAAAACAGTATTAGCATCACACAATGGACAATGAAATATCTTAGGAGCCCGACTCAATTAACACCTCACAGTATGATACCCCACATGAATAAATCACTGTCCTAATGACCTGTTCATAAGGAACAACTTGTAATATTTCAAAACATCCTGCAATACATGAATTATCATTAATGTCCTATCTCATGTAATTTATGATATCATTTCTCAGTCATCCTATGCCCCTAATGCCATGTACACACGATCACTTTTTGTGACGAAAAAAAACGACGTTTTCCACCATGAAAAAAAAACGTTGTTTTTACAACTTCATCATAAAAAAACGATGTTGCCTACACACCATCGTTTTTTCAAAATGCTCTAGCAAAGCACAGGCTGTCATCCGCTGACCACGGGCATCTCTGCTCAAATCAGCCTGCTTAACTCAGCTGTCCACTCCTGCTTCGGTTGTTACCCCCAACAACGGCATTCGTATGTCATACTGCGGCCAGTACCTTACATGGACGGAGGGCAGGACTTTTCCTTGGTGTTGCTGCTCCAGAGCTAGCGCTTCCTTTCAGAGTTCGCAGCGAATCAAATCAGACCATCCCAACAGGACCTCCTCTGATACTGGTCCTCTGTGCTGTATCCGCATCTCTTGTAACCTCCTTCTGAAATTCTCTTCCATGGTGACTGGTATCTGCACCTCTCTTCTCTCTTTAGTTGGTGCTGCTGTGACTTCTTCTGCTGCAGCACCTCCGTGATGTAGCCAAGTTGCATCCACAGCCACTATAACCAGGTCTATGATCTCCGGTGGAGGATTAGGACCATACTGTGCCAGTCCACGTTTAAGAGCCCAATCAAAACTTTCTTCCTTGGGTGTCCTGTCTGTTACGCCGGGCCTTTTAGCTCTATCCATTTTGACAAGTTCTGCAATAATGTCCCTTTTCTTATGGTTGCTGGCCGATCTGCCCTGGATCTCCAGTAAGTCCTTGAGGGAAGAGAGCCTCAGCAGTTCGTACTGTGTCACCATTGTCCTGTGTCCTTGTAGCTGTTCTTCTGGTGATGGAAACATCCCGCTGCTGTGCCACCACTTGTAAAGGTCACCACCGTTTACGATATTCCATTCCACCAACCCAAGACAGCTTATCCGACACTCCACAATCCGGCAGACATGACCCAATCCATTTCCCAGAATAAAAGAGAAACACAAGCTCTGTTCTCTGGTTCCAAAATGAATGAATGCTTTAATGGTAAACTCAGGCTGGTTATATACAGTTACAAAGCATGCTGCAGTAATCACAGGGACAATGAATTACTCCACCCAAAACATCACACAATGGGTGCTTAACAAGTCCCCCTCAATCCACATCCCACAGACTTTTCGGCACCGGTCTGACATAATTTACATGAACTAATTACTACAGCTGACAAGTTAGACATCTGACCTTTATAGACTTAATTAGTACAATAGACACAAAACAGTATTAGCATCACACAATGGACAATGAAATATCTTAGGAGCCCGACTCAATTAACACCTCACAGTATGTGTCCCCACATGAATGAATCAGTGTCCTATTGACCTGTTCATAAGGAACAACTTGTAATATTTCAAGACATCCTGCAATACATGAATTATCATTAATGTCCTATCTCATGTCATTTATGATATAATTTCTCAGTCATCCTATGCCTCTAAGGGACATAGGATGACCCTAGACCCAAGAGTCATTGGTGAAGCTGGCACAGGAGTACACCGCATCCTTCAAAAGTCTCAGAGTATCACGGGTCATTGCGTTACAGTAAGTTTAACATAAAGTGCTAGTTTACAACCGGTTTAACTTACCTTCTTTCTTCCTGATTTCTTAAAGTGGAGTTCCACCCCAAAATTGAACTTCCACCTAAAAGAAAGGTGACCCTCTGACATGCTGGGTGCCCACAGTGACAATGCCAGCGCCGAGGAGAGGAGGGGGAGATGAGCCGGGCTTCGTTCCCCCATATCGCTGGACCCAGTGATAGGTAGGTGTCTGATTATAAAAAGTCAGCAGCTGCAGTATTTGCAGCTGCTGACTTTTAATATTTTTTTTTAGGCGGAACACCCCCCCTTTAAGGTACAGCCTACTGATCTGGTCATCCTTGCTGGATACCTCCATGTGGTATCCCTGACCTCTTCATTTCAAGTGAACATGATTCATTCGCCATCATGCAAAAAATCCACCACATGTACCAGACATGTAGGACCTCTAATATCTTAGGAGATCTGAAAGAGCTTAAAGCTCTAACATATACCCAGGGAAGTGACTAGTCTCAGATGATATCCCAGAGATTAAACAAATCTTCCTACATAAGTTGTACCTGGTTATCTGCATCAATCTCTACTCTACAGCCTTTGAAAGCATTTATTTTACACAGCATCTCTGAGCTCCAGTATACTGTACAGGAGGTAGGGATCTGACATTACACACAGCAGAGCACATAGCCATAGCATGGAACTGAGTGTAATCTGAGACCTGAGTGGGGTGAATGAAAACACCCCTCCACACAAATCCATAGGGAAACATGCACAGCTGGCTGTCGATCACAGACTGTGTGCTGGAGTTCCCCTCCTCCGCATCCCTCAATCCCTTGAAGTTGGCATTAACTGTCAGAAAGCAAGGACAGTAGCATAAAGAAATCATACTCAGTGCTTTGGTTTGGATTACACACTAAAGAAGGATATGGTTTGTTCATTTTTAATGTCAGAGGTTTACAAAAACATTTACCACTGTGGTTTTAGAAGGGATTATAGCTCTGTTCATTACCACACAGTTTTGGGCCCACCAGAAAAACCGGCAGGCAGACCAGATTGGTCTGCTTGTGTGAAAGGGGCCTAAGGCCACTGCACGAACAGAAGCTTTTTTTCCAATTTTACATCCATGTAGGTCTGCATGTATGTCCCTGAGCTCACACTGTCTGCGTTTGGGGGTCATGTACCCACACCCACACCGATGTTGCATCCCAATTGACATAAGTTGGACTGTCTGTACGGGGATGCACAGGACACATGTGCATCCCTGTGTAGGTAAACATGGCCCCCCATGGGCATACACTTTAGTATGCCACATGTGGACGATGCTTTAATAGTAATTTAGAAGTAATTTTGTTACATTGTGTTTATGTGCACTATTAACCACTTTAGCCCCGGACCATTTTGCTGGTCAAAGACCAGGCCACTTTTTGCAATTCGCCCCTGCTCCCAAACAAAATTGACGTCCTTTTTTCCCCACAAAATAGAGCTTTCTTTTGGTGGTATTTGATCACCTCTGCGGTTTTAATTTGTTGCGCTATAAACAAAAATAGAGCGAGAATTTTGAAATAAATGCAATATTTTTTTCTTTTTGCTATAATAAATATCCCCCAAAAATATATAAAAAATATTTTTTTCCTCAGTTTAGGCCGATACGTATTCTTCTACATATTTTCGGTAAAAAAAAAAACACGCAATAAGCGTTTATTTGAAAGGATTAGTGATCTAATGCGCTACTGTGAGTAACAAAATGAAAGTGATCGGATGGCATCAATTACCTTGAGGCAGCTAGATCTACTGGCCCAGATTCACAGAGCGATTACGCGTGCGCAACTGCTGTTGCGCGTGCGTAAGTCTAAATGTGCGCGTGCGTATAGTTGGACGCGATTCACAAAACAATATACACCAGAAATCTACGTTTTTTTGTCCGGCGTAATTGAGTTAGACATGCGCTTCCCTTCGCGCAAAACTGCGCTAGACACACCATTGATTTGCTAGTCAAATATGCTAATGAGGGAGTTACGGGGATCCACAAAAAAACGCAGTTGCTGCGCAGGCTACGCGATGTGCGCAACTGCAAAATGTCCTGTCTAAAGTTAGAGCACCTAAAAGCTGGTCTAACTTTTGAAAAAACGTCTACATCTCACAGAAAGCAACACCGTTACTGAGGAGCAGACCACACACACGTGTTGCACTACAATTTGACTGCCAACATGCTAGGGGCATCGTCGCTCATAGCTGCACTAGTGAATATAGATGACCAAAGAAGGAGGAGGGCACGGAGGATGGCACGGGAGAGGGTATACCGCACCCGCATACACCTGTTTGGCATGAATGATTCAGAGGTCTTTCGCATCTTCAGATTCCCCCCTCATGCCATCCTGGAATTAACCACAACCTTGCAGGAGGACATCACCAGCCCAACACAACGCTCACATGCAGTGCAGCCACTGGTCAAGGTACTGGCAACACTCCATTTCCTTGCCAGTGGCTCTTTTCAGCGTACAAGTGGAGTGGTGGCTGGGATGTCACAATCCTCCATGAGCAGATGTGTGCACCAGGTTGTCCCTGCAATCCTCACACGCTTGGCCAACCAAATCATAAAACCAACCACTGAGGAGCTGCGAATCAAGGCAATGGCAGATTTCTACCGAATTGCCAGATTCCCACGCACCATCGGGGCCATAGATTGCACACATGTGGCACTCCAGCCCCCCCATGAGACCGAGCACATGTACCGCAATCGGAAGAATTGGCATTCCATCAACGTACAGGTGATAGTCGATGCCCAAGGCCTCATATGGCACGTTCGTGCCAAACACCCCGGATCCACCCATGACAGCTACATCTACAATCAATGCCACATCCGAACGGAATTCGAACAGAACGTGTATGGGAACACCTGGCTGGTTGGTGAGTGACATGGGAGTCAGGCATGACTATCCCCTCCCGTGATGCACAACAGAAGTGGCACATGCATGACTAACATTCTCCTGTCTTTTCCTTTACAGGTGACTCTGCATATGCCCTGGGACCCCATCTCATGACTCCTATCCGGAACCCCCAAACCCCAGGAGAGGAACGATACAATGAAGCACACATCAAAACCCGTGCAGTGGTGGAGCGCACCTTTGGCCTCCTGAAGTCACGTTTCCGATGCCTGGATAAGTCTGGGGGTACACTGTTGTATTCCCCAAACTTCGTGTGCCATATCATCGTTGCATGTTGCATGCTGCACAATCTCGCAGTGAGGAAGGGCCTGCAGATAGAGGAACGTGATGACCTAACCCCCCAACCAGACAATCAACCCCTAACCGAGGATACCCCGTCTTCTGAGGGAAGAGCAGTCAGGAGACAGCTCATATTGGGCATCTTTGCACGTTAAACACACACATGAATCATGGCACAATGAGAATGCATGCATGCACACCACTATGGTCCCTAGCACACACACCCCACATCCTCATCAAATTGGATTGGCACCAGTCCACCATGCAAGACTGGTGAGCAGTAACGCCACGTCAAGGCTCCAATTATGTCACTGTACATTCATACACCATTCACACGGACCTGGAGATCACTTCTCCCTGGTCCTGGGGAACCCTTCTCCACCAAAATTGAGGATGACACCCCTTTTCCAGCAGGAATGTCACCCCCACATTCAAACATCATTCACAACCCAAAATATGCCAAAAATGTCAGGAAAAAAAAAATGCATAGAAACAAAAATTGCATCGAAAAAAATAAATAAGCAGAGAACAAAAATAAAAATGCTTTCAAAACAAACAAAAGGGGGAAAAAAAAATTAATGCCCTCTGCCTGAGCCACGCCTGGGGCGGCCACGGCCCCGGACCCTCAGGGGAGACGCATGGGGGAGGGGAAAAGCCGGGGAAGGAGGAGCAGCCCCTGAGATTTGCCCACCTGGCGGCCTGCCCTCCAAGGCCACGGCTATTCTGTCCAGGGCAGCACCAAGTGTTGCCGTGTTGCCCTGGATAGCCTGGGTAAGGGCCCTCACATCCTGCCCAACGCCTGCTGCTGTAGTTTGCAGGTCATTTAGGCAGGTTGTGGAGGCCCGGGAGTGGGAGTCCAGGTTACCCAGGCTATCGTTAATGGAGGACAGGCTCTGATCCACCCGCCCCATAGTCTGGCAGAGCTGTCTCAGAAGGCGGGTCTGGGTGGCCAGGTTCCTTCTCAGACAGGCGGGCAGGAGATTGGGCGCCCCCCTGGTGCTCTGGGATGACCTCCTGGCTCCAGCTGATGGTTGTGGCCGGGGAGAAGGGGAGGCCCTTGTGAGGGGAGCCATGTTGGGGGAGGAGGGGGGGGGGCTCACCCTTAGGGAGGGCAGGCTTCTTGCAGCCAGAGGGGAAGAGTCCGCAGAAACCAAACGTCCAGTGCCTGCCATGGACTCCTCCTCCTCATGATTCTCCTCCTCCTCATGATCGTCCTCCGCATGATCCTCCTCCTCCTCTTGTTCCTCCTCCGCGGACTCTGGCCTTGTTGGGGGGGCCTCATTAGGCTGCTGTCCTGGCGTTGGAGCGGTCAGGCCAGATGGCCCTGCACCCTCCTGCACATCTGTGGATGACACAAACCATTCACAGGTTGGAGGATCCACACACTTGCCACATATTCCCTTTCACCCCCTCCCCCACACATGCTACACACCTGAGAGAAATAAAAACCTTACCTGGCACCGCGGGGACCGGACTTGTGTCAAAGCCTGGCAGGCCCTCCACTTCATGCCGGTGAAAGGTCAGGGCCACCACACGCTCCGTCGCTGTAAATCTAACCCGGCATGGTGGGCCCCCTCCTGTGCCCCTGGCATGGGCATTTATTGCGGCCAGTTTTTTTTTCACCTCACGCCGGAGGTCATTTATTTTCTTTTCAATCCCAGAGCGGGTCCGTGTCTCCCCCTCCCCCGATGAATTGACCTGCTCCGTGATCATATCCAATATCTCCCTCCTCCTGGCCGGGGTGGTGGTGGCACTCTGCGGGCCGTGGAGAAAACGCCCATAGTCGCTAATGGCCCGGGCAAGAATTCTTTTTTCCCCCACAGTAAAATTGAGCTTTCTTTTTCTCTCAGTCATACTTCCAAACAAACTCACTAGCAGTCACCAAAAATCTGTCACAAATACAAGCACAACCAATCAGACAAGAACACACACAAAGAGAAAAAGAACAGCCAAAAATCACACTAGCACTCAGCAAGAAACAGACACAAAAAAATCAGATGAAAAAATAAAGCAAGAAAACAAACGCTCAGAAATATATCAATCAAACAAACAGTCTCAAACACTTATCAAAATACACTTTCACAAAACTACCAACAAGCACTAGATCACACAGAACACTAATCTCACAACTACTGTACAAAACACACTCTAACGAACAACAGAGCAAAAGCACTTGATTCAATGGGAAGGGACACAAAGGGATGTACTTTTGCAATGGAAGGGCGTTTGTGTGTGTCTATTTATGCTGTCTGCGTAGTTCACAACATTGCCCTAGTCCATTTCCAATTTCACTGATTGCGCCGCTCCCGAGTTGTGAGCATGCGCACAACGGAGCTGACATGGTTTCCTTCACGCGCGCATGCGCGAGTCGGCCGGCCCTTCATTTGCATGGGGTCACGGCTCATTTCAATGTAACACGCCCACGTCCCTCCCAATTTGTATTACTCCTCCTTACGCCTCAGGAAAAAACCTTACGCTTGCGCAATCTCTTGCGTAAAAGCTACGTGAATCGCCGGATTACGCGGCTAGATTGCGCAAGTCTAACGGAAAAGTGGTGCGCTACGCCGGAATGATAATGCGCCGATCTACGTGAATCTGGGCCACTGTGTCCACAAATACACCAAACTTTATATAAACAAAAGGGTGATCAGCGCTTCAAAGAGATGATGCAAAAGTGTTGCACCTCAACACAAACATGCAATGAAGAAAATATATACAAACACAACAAAGTGACTACCGAAGTGGCAACATACAAATTAACAATGGTGAGACAAAAATAGGAACACTATGCAGTGAGCAAGTCCTATACACAATGTGCATCCATGTGCTAAATGTGAATGAAAGTGTGAGAATTGGAAAGACAGTCTCTTTCGGGTATCTGGGTGATGGATGGGATAGTAGACAGGTGGATGGCTTCACTGGAATAGTGATTGAAGCTTCTGGATGTCAGCACAGGTCATGTAGTTCCATTACCTCTAGGGTGCTATATGTAGGCATATAGTGCAGTACATCTGGGGTCCGTGATCAGGCTTTCCTCTCTGCTGGGCGCTGCTGGGCTGGTCCAGACTCAGCGATCCACACGGGGAGATGAGTGAAATGAAAAAAGAGAAAAATGCCTCCAATGGTGTAGTAGGTAAAAAACGGATGTTTTATTGCTAAAAACAGCCGATACAGACTGATGAACAAAGGTAAAAAGATGTGGCAAAACGATGAGCAAAACTGGTGTCTGTTGGCCTCCGGCTAGTGCGGATGTCTCATGGTCACGACTCACTGGGACTCACTGGGACAGCTCTAACTCATTGTTTTGCCACATCTTTTTACCTTTGTTCATCAGTCTGTATCGGCTGTTTTTAGCAATAAAACGTCCGTTTCTTACCTACTACACCATTGGAGGCATTTTTCTCTTTTTTCATTTCACTCATCTCCCCGTGTGGATCGCTGAGTCTGGACCAGCCCAGCAGCGCCCAGCAGAGAGGAAGTATTCATTTGAGAAAAGCCTGATCACGGACCCCAGATGTACTGCACTATATGCCTACATATAGCACCCTAGAGGTAATGGAACTACATGACCTGTGCTGACATCCAGAAGCTTCAATCACTATTCCAGTGAAGCCATCCACCTGTCTACTATCCCATCCATCACCCAGATACCCGAAAGAGACTGTCTTTCCAATTCTCACACTTTCATTCACATTTAGCACATGGATGCACATTGTGTATAGGACTTGCTCACCGCATAGTGCTCCTATTTTTGTCTCACCATTATTAATTTGTATTTTGCCACTTCGGTAGTCACTTTGTTGTATTTGTATATATTTACTTCATTGCATGTTTGTGTTGAGGTGCAACACTTTTGAATCATCTCTTTGAAGCGCTGATCACCCTTTTGTTTATAATAAGCGTTTATTGATTGATTTGCGCAAAGGTTATAGCATCTACAAAATAGGGGGTCGTTTTATGGCATTTTTATTAATATTTTTTTTTTTTTACTAGTAATGGCGGCAATCAGCGATTTTTATTGAGACTGCAACTTTATGGCGGACACATCGGACACTTTTGACACATTTTTGGACCATTGTCATTTTTACAGCGATCAGTGCTATGATGCACTAATTACTGTAAAAATGACACTGGCAGTGAAGGGGTTAAACAATAGGTGGTGCTGCAGGGCTTAAGTCAGTACTAGGGAGTGATTCTTACTGTTAGGGGGGCGTGGCTACATGTGACACATCACTGATGACCATTCCCGATCATGGGGAACAGCAGTCAGTTATAGTGTCAATAGGCAGAATAGGGGAATGCCTTGTTTACAAAGGCATCTCCCTGTTCTGCCTTTGCTCTGTCTTTGCCAAACATAGAGTTCCCAGAATCTGCGAGCATGCTCACGAGGCACCAAATTTAAAGGGCCATACAGGTACGCCAATGTGCCGGCCCGTGCCATTGTGTCGACATACATCTGCGTGCGGCGGTTGGCAAGTGGTCAATGATTTTAGTGTATTTTTGGTGAAAATTTGTGATATGATGAACATTTGCACAAATATTGCGAGGCCCAAAAAAATCAGTAGTACTTTTTTTTTATTCTGAAACACAAAAAGACAAAAAGCAGCGCCCTCTAAGCGTAGTAAAAGAGTTGTTTAATAGATAACTGCTGTCAATTCATATGTGGGTGTTACTCACCCCGCTGTCGCGGAATGGTTCACTGCAGATGGTACAGAGGAGAAAGGACGAGCGCAGCAGGACGTCACTTCCGGGTCAAGTCACGGGGCGGTGCGCGCATTCGAGGCATGCATGCCTCTTCATCAAGCTCTAGAGGGGCCATAATGAAGAGGCACGCATGCCTTGAACGTGCGCACCGCCCCGTGACTTCACCCGGAAGTAACGTCCTGCCGCTGCGCTCCACAGAGCGCTCGTCCTTTCTCCTCTGTACCATCTGCAGTGAACCATCCCGCGACGACGGTAGATGGTAGTGGATACCACCCTGGGAAGCCCGTATCATCTTCAGCATTAGAGCCCTACCGTCCCCCGTGGTGTGGTTGATGGTGGCGAAGCCTACATCGGGATACCCACTCACAGACACAGGACCAGCGGAGTACGCCGATTTCAGAAGTCCGGATCAAATCAACTTACAGATAAGCCCATGTTGTTTTTATGTTGTGTGAGTAACACCCTCATACGAATTGTCAGCAGTTATCTATTAAAAAACAATTTTACTACGCTTAGAGGGCGCTGCTTTTTGTCTTTTTGTGTTTCAGATTTGCTTCTTTCAGCAAGCTGACAGCCCTTAATGCAAGAGTATTTTTCAGTATTTGAACAATATATGAACTTACTTCGATGGACTGATATCTAGAGTTCAGTGATACTGCTCTCTATATATACGTGTATATATAGAAAAGAGATTGGTGACCATTATCATAGTCCTTTTCCAGTCTTTCCCATCCCATTTCCTTTTATCCCCCCTGCTTTATATATCCTTTTTTTGGGGAGCACTTGATTTAATTTTTTGTTTATATACTTTTTTTTATTCTACAGGTCATGTGCTTTCAGAACATGTCTAGTTTGAGGGGGCTTTTCAAATTCTGAAGGCTGTAAGTTTTCACCATTTCTCAAAAAGGGGCAATTTAAAATGTACAAATATTAATTTATTAACTCAATATAGTTTTATCTTTTATACTTACTAGGAATTTAACAGGAATTTTGTACATTTTGTCATGTATGAATCCACTATTAATGATTTTAGTGTGTTTTTAGCAAAAATATTGTTTTGGTAAAAATGTGCACAAATATCGCTGTGCCTTCTTTTTATTCTACTGGCTATGTGCTTTCAGAAAATATATAGTTTGTGGGGTCTTTAACAAACTCTGAAAGCTGTAAGAAAAAAATATATAAGCAGTGGAAAAATTGCAAAAATTGCCTGAGTGTACCAAATGGAGTACAGGGCCTGTCAGCGAAAGGGTTAAAGCTACTAGGTCAGCATAACCACCAGTGAACTAGACCTTAGCAATTACAGTTCCTATTTTCAGAACACTTATGAGACATTTTCTTGGAAGAATAAGATAGTTATGTAATGTAAAACCTGTTATATAATCTTAAAAATAACACAATCGGGTATATCCAGTACTGCAATACTGTGGAAAGTGCTATACCTATTTAGCACCAGTTTATTTTAGTAAACCTGTGACTAAATTCAGAGATTCAAGCTTTTTCAAGGTATTTTCTAATGCGTTACCACTCACAATTGAAGACCAACAAGTAATAAAAGTAAGAAATACTAAAAATCAAGCAGCTGCTCAAATTAAATGTATGTGTCCCCACATAGATACAGGTAGAAATATTTAAACAACAAGGGAGAGGGATCACATTATTCAGATTCATTCTACCCCTGAAGAATTCACGAGATGATGCAACACATTAGGCAAAGCCGGATAATGTCACTTCTGGTCACGGCTGAGACCAAAAGTCCTGGTGAGAGGATCACTGTTTGCACAGCGTTGATTGTAACATAATTACACTTAGTGAGTGCCTTTAACCGCTTACGGCCCGGAAGGTTTGGCTGCTTAATGACCAGGCCCTTTTTTGCAATACGGCACTGCATCACTTTACCTGACAATTGTGTGGTTGTGCAACGTTGTACCAAAACAAAATTGATGTCCTTTTTTTCCCCACAAATAGAGCTTTATTTTGGTGATATTTGATCATTTTTGCGCTATAAATAAAAAAGAGCAACAATTTGAAATAATATATTTATATATTTTTTACTATTTGCTATAATATAAATGCCCAATTTAAAAAAACAAAAAACACATTTCTTCATCAGTTCAGGCCGATATGTATTCTTCTACATATTTCTGATAAAAAAAAAATATTGCAATAAGCATATATTGATTGGTTTGCTCAAAAGTTATAGTGTCTGCAATCTATAAGAAAGATTTATGGCATTTTTAAGGCATTTTTATTATTTCTATTTTTTAACTGTGATTTTTAGCAGTACTGCTGACTCAGCCAGCGAGTTTAGAATCGGGGTGAGGGGGAGAAAATGACTTCTCACCAAGCTGGGCCTCTAGTAATTTGGGGGGCCCTTTGCAGCTTTGTGGGTAGCATAGTGAGCCTATAGCGAGGATCGGCCCTGACAAGACCCTTTGGCCCTATATACTTTGAACAGCAGTATACAGGCGGTGCAAACAAGACAAGGACTGTAGGTTTGTTAAGTAGAATCTGAACCATGTCATACTGTAATTGTAGCGCAACAAAGAGCCACATGCAAAGTATTGCATCAAAAACTGTTATTATACGCCCCTGTTAGACAGGGGCAGAAAAATTGGGCCTTAGGCACAAGACAACAGTGCAACCCCAACATATACTGTAATTGGAGCGCAACAAAGAGCCACATGCAAAGTATTGCATCAAAAATTGTTATTATAGGCCCCTGAAAAACAGGGGCAGAAAAATGTGGCCTTAGGCACAATACAACACTGCAACCCCCACAGATACTGTAATTGGAGCTCAACAAAGAGCCACATGCAAAGTATTGCATCAAAAATTGTCATTAGACGTTAAACAGAGGCAGAAAAATTGGGCCTTAGGCACTGGTGGCATAGCCCAGAAACAAACATTTTCTTACTATCTATCAGCAAGATCAGTGAGGAGGAAAAGGATATTCCATCAGCAGCATAACAGGACAGTCACTCAGCATCAGCATAGGCAGTCTCAAAGGGATCTGACATTTCAAAAAAAATATTCAGTTACATCTGCATCAGGTGCTTGGTAGCTGGTGTTGATCCAAGCCTGATTCAGTTTGATGAAGGTCAGTCGATCGACATAGTCGGTGGAGAGGCCCACCCTGTGATCGGTCACAAAGCCTCCAGCAGCACTGAATGTGCATTCTGAAAGAACGCTGGATGCAGGGCAAGACAGTAGCTCAATTGCGTACTGTGCAAGCTCTGGCCAGTGATCCATCCTCAAGACCTAGTAAGCCAGAGGATTTTCGGTGGGGAAGGTGTCCAAGTCGGATCTTGCCCCTAGGTATTCCCGGACCATGTAAACCAGACACTGGCGAAGGTTGCTGGAACCGGTCAGACCTTGGGGCTTTGGACTAAAAAAATGTCTGAACGCATTGGTCAGATGGCCACCTTCTCCACCGCTCCTTCTGTGACTTACCGAAGCCTCAGCAACACGTTCTCCAGGACCAGGATTTGTTAACCCCCCAGCTTCTGGGAACGCGTTGCACAGACCCTTCTGCAAGGCCTCCCGCAGAAGTTTCATCTTCTGCTCCCTCTGCAATGGCAAGATAAGCTCCGCAACCTTACTCTTGTAACGTGGATCAAGGAGAGTTGCCGGCCAGTAATGATCCCTCTCCTTGATACCACGAACACAAGGATCCCTACGCAGGCTTTGCAGGATCAGGGAGGCCATGCAGCGTAGGTTTGCTGAGGCATTCGGGGGCACAGTCCTCTGGGTCACTGAGGACATCAGGATCATCAGCCACCTCATCCCAGCCACGTAAAAGTCCATGGGTTGCTTGGGACTGTAAGTGTTCCCTTGAAGACTGCTGCTGATGCTGAGTGCTAGGTTCCACCTCCATGCTGCTGATGCAATCATCCTCCTCCTCCTCCTCTTCCTGTGTGCTAGGTGGGCAAGCAGAACCACTGTCTGGATAAAGGGGGCCTTGAGAGGTAAGGAAGTCCTCCTCTTCCTCCCTCTGTTCTGCCTCAAGGGCTCTCTCCATTATTCCACATAGCGTGTGCTCCAACATGTGAATAAGGGGGACAGTCTCACTGATGCATGCACTGTCACTGCTCACCATCCTTGTGGCCTCCTCAAATGGTGAAAGGACAGTGCATTTATCCCTGATCAAGACCCACTGGCGTGGGGAAAAAAGGTACTCATTGATGGCCTTCTGCTGCGTGTGCAGCCGCTGCAGCATGGCCAATGTAGAGTTCCATCTGGTGAGCATGTCACAGATTAGACGGTTCTTGGGCAGGTTGTATTCCCTTTGGAGGTCTGTTAGCCGAGCAGTGGCATAATGTGACCTCCGGAAATGCACACAGACTTTCCTGGCCTGCTTCAGGACATCCTGTAAGCCCGGGTACCTGCCCAAGAACCGCTGCACCACCAAATTCAGGACAAGCGCAAAACAGGGCACATGGGTCAGTTTTTCCTATTGCAGGGCAGAGAGGAGGTTGGTGCCATTGTCGCTAACAACTATTCCAGGCTTAAGCTGGCGTGGCGTCAACCACCTCTGAGCCTGCCCCTGCAAAGCTGACAGAACCTCGGCCCCAGTGTGGCTCCTGTCCCCCAAGCACACCAGCTCTAGCACAGCATGGCATCTCTTGGCCTGCATTCCTGCGTAGCCCCTTGTACGCCTACGGAGCGTGGCTGGTTCCGAGGAGACATCAGCACAGGAAGAGGCCACAGAGGAAGAAAAAGAGGAGGGGGTGGAGGAGAGAGGTGTGTCACAACCAGTAGTAGTGTTTTGGAGGCGTGGTTGCAGAACAACCTCCAACACTACTGTACCTTGCCCTGCGTCCTTCCCAGCTGCCAGCAAAGTCACCCACTGCGCCATGAAAGAGAGGTAACGTCCCTGTCCATGCCTGCTGGACTAGGAGTCAGCAGTAATATGCACCTTACCACTGACTGCCCCGTCCAGCGAGGCATGGACATTGCCTTCCACATGCCGGTAGAAAGCCGGAATCGCCTTCCGTGAGAAAAAGTGGCATTTGGGAACTTGCCACTGAGGTACCGCACATTCCACAAACTCACGGAAGGGGGCAGAATCTACCAACTGAAAAGGTAGCAGTTGAAGTGCTAGCAATTTCGCTAAGCTAGCATTTAACCGCTGGGCATGTGGATGGCTGGGAGAGTACTTCTTTCGGCGCTGCAGCAGCTGGGGCAGGGAAATTTGTCTGGTACTATCAGTAGATTGCCCGCATGTACTACTAGGTTGTGACACACCTATTTCTACACCTTCAGTCCTATCAGTGCAGGCTTCAGAGAGGACTAAGGGTCTAGTGGGGTTGAAGGTCCCAGCTGATGAGGGGCAAGGGGAGGTCCGCTTGGTTCTTTGGTGTGGGTCTTTCTGGTATGCTTGCCAACGAACTGCATGGCAGGTCGACATATGTCTGGTCAAGCATGTGGTGCCCAAGCGGGTGATGTTTTGGCCACGCGAGATACACTGGAGACATATTTTGCAAATAGCAACGGTGCGATCTGATGCACATGTCTCAAAAAAGGCCCACACCAAAGAACTTTTGCAGTGACGTTGAGAGACAGCAGCGCCCTGCACAGGTATAGCTCTGCAATGTAATGCAGTTGTGTGTTGCCCTTAAGCTGGCCCCTGAAGGGCATCCTGCCTCTTTGGAGATGTGCCTGTGCCTTGTCCTCCTCTTCATCCTCCTCCTCCTCTTCCTCCTCCTCTCTCCTATCAGGCACCCACATAGAGTCAGTGACCTCATCATCCCCTCCCTCCTCATCACTGTCGAAAACCTGGCAGTATGCTCCAGCTGGGGGAACATCACTGCCAGATTGCTGTCCCTCTCAGGCACCCCCTCTCTCTGGGCTCACATCAATGCCTTCCTCTATCTGTGTTCCATCATCGGAGCCTTCAAAAAAGCTGTGCATCTTCATGCAGCATGTACCCAACACTGTGTTGAAACAGTTCGGGGGACTCCTCGGGAGGACATGGTGGGACTAGGGAAGGATTGTGTGATGCCATTGTGCAGAGTGAAGAGGACGCCTTGGCAGTTGCTTTGCCAGACAAACTAAGCTCAGGCTGGGTGAGAGAGGATAAGGAGAATGAGGACGGCTTGGTCATCCACTCTACTAATTTCTCTGCATGTTGAGGCTCAACACGGCCAGCTCCCGAAAAAAAGGACAAGCGTTTCAGACGGCCACGTCCTGAAGAGGATGCACCGTGTCCACCACCAGCGTTGCCTCTAGATGCAGAGCCTGCTTGCCCTTGTGACTCTCTGCCTCTCTTTGTTGTCCTTCCAGACATTTTAATAGCCTGCACAGGACAAAATTTGAAATAAACAGCACACGTGCAGTAAGAGAGACTGTGTTTATGGGAAAAAACACAGCAAGCGTGCAGTAAGATCGACTGCGTTTATGGGCAAAAACACAGCAAACGTGTAGTAAGAGCGACTGCATTTATGGCCAAAAACACAGCAAACGTGCACTAACAGCGACTGCGTTTATTGGCAAAAACACAGCAAACATGCAGTAAGATCGACTGCGTTTATGGGCAAAAACACAGCAAACGTGTAGTAAGATCGACTGAGTTTATGGGCAAAAACACAGCAAATGTGCAGTAAGATCAACTGCGTTTATGGGAAAAAACACAGCAAACGTGTAGTAAGATCGACTGAGTTTATAGGCAAAAACACAACAAACGTGCAGTAAGAGCGACTGTGTTTATGACCAAAAGCAAAGCAAACGTGCACTAACAGCGACTGCGTTTATGGGCAAAAACACAGCAAACGTGCAGTAAGATCGTCTGGGTTTACGGGCAAAAACACAGAAAATGTGTAGTAAGATCGACTGCGTTTATGGACAAAAACACAGCAAACGTGTAGTAAGATCGACTGATTTTATGGGAAAAACACAGCAAACGTGCAGTAAGAGCGAGTGCGTTTATGGCCAAAAACACAGCAAACGTGCACTAACAGCGACTGCGTTAATGGGCCAAAACACAGCAAACGTGCAGTAAGATCGACTGCGTTTATTGGCAAAAACACAGCAAACGTGCAGTAAGAGCGAGTGCGTTTATGGCCAAAAACACAGCAAACGTGCACTAACAGTGACTGCGTTAATGGGCAAAAACACAGCAAACGTGCAGTAAGATCGACTGTGTTTATGGGCAAAAACACGGCAAACGTGTAGTAAGATCGACTGAGTTTATGGGCAAAAACACAGCAAACGTGCAGTAAGAGCGACTGCGTTTATGGCCAAAAACACAGCAAACATGCAGTAAGATTGACTGCGTTTATGGGCAAAAGCACAGCAAACGTGTAGTAAGATCGACTGAGTTTATGGGCAAAAACACAGCAAACGTGCAGTAAGAGCGACTGCATTTATGGCCAAAAACACAGCAAACGTGCACTAACAGTGACTGCGTTTATAGGCAAAAACACAGCAAATGTGCAGTAAGATCGACTGCGTTTATGGGCAAAAACACAGCAAACGTGCAGTAAGATCGACTGCGTTTATGGACAAAAACACAGCAAACGTGCACTAACAGCGACTGCGTTTATGGGCAAAAACACAGCAAACGTGCAGTAAGATCGACTACGTTTATGGGCAAAAACACAGCAAACGTGTAGTAAGATCGACTGAGTTTATGGGCAAAAACACAGGAAACGTGCAGTAAGATCAACTGCGTTTATGAGCAAAAACACAGCAAACGTGTAGTAAGATCGACTGAGTTTATGGGCAAAAACACAGCAAACGTGCAGTAAGAGCAACTGTGTTCATGACCAAAAACACAGCAAACGTGCACTAACAGCGACTGCGTTTATTGGCAAAAACACAGCAAACATGTAGTAAGATCGACTGAGTTTATGGGCAAAACACAGCAAACGCGCAGTAAGAGCGAGTGCGTTTATGGCCAAAAACACAGCAAACGTGCACTAACAGCGACTGCGTTAATGGGCAATAACACAGCAAACGTGCAGTAAGATCGACTGCGTTTATGGGCAAAAACACAGCAAACGTGCAGTAAGATCGTCTACGTTTATGGGCAAAAACACAGCAAACGTGTAGTAAGATCGTCTGCGTTTATGGGCAAAAACACAGCAAACATGCAGTAAGAGCGACTGCGTTTAAGTCCAAAAACACAGCAAACGTGCACTAACAATGACTGCGTTTATGGGCAAAAACACAGCAAACGTGCACTAGCGACTGCGTTTATGGGCTAACAGCACACGTGCAGTAAGAGCGACTGCATTTATGTGCAAATAAATAGCACATGTGCAGTAACAGCTAATGCGTGTATGTGCAATTATATAGCACACGTCCACTAACACTAAGTACTATGTTTAGGTGTAAACTAAACACTATGCAGGCAATACAACACGTTAGAGCACTGCATCTAGCACAATCTACTGCCTAACAATAGGAATAGCTGATCTAGCTAAGCTATACAGTGTATAAATATATGTACAACGCTAGGATGTATATATATTCTTTACACACTGTAAGTTTAACTAAACTGACTAGCCTTCCTGATCTATCTATCTATCTATCTATCTATCTATCTATCTATCTATCTATCTATCTATCTATCTATCTATCTATCTAGTAGAAAAGACACTGTGGGCCAGATTCAGGTAGAGTTACTCTGGAGTATCAGTGATACTCCAGCCTAACTCTCACTTTGAGCTGGAGTTTCTGTTTTCAGTAAGCAGAAAACAAGAAACGCCGGGTTGGAGTTATTATACGAGCGGCGTAATTGTATTTCGCCGTCGTATCGGAACTGCAATTTTTAAAAATGGCGCTCGGGGCGTTCCCGCTGATTACAGTTTTGGCTCATTTCTTGAAACCGAAATGACATTCTCAAAACTCTAAGATCATTTGGCAAAACAGTCTTACAGTTCAGCACAACACTATTACTCACTTGCAAAAGCTCATATCTTTCCCAAAACTGTTCACTCATGCTTCAAAACCATATTCCTTTCCCATATAAAGAGTCAGTGCCTCCAAAATGGCAAAGATTCTTCTCAATTGCTTTGGCTCATTTCTTGAAACAGACCAGACAGACATTCTCAGCTCTCTTGGTGCTTTTGCCAAAATAACCTGAATGGTTCGGCACAACACCACGGTTCACCTTCAAAAGTTCATATCTTTCCCAAAACAGTTCACTCATGTGTCAAAACTAAATTTATTTTTCATTCAAATAGTCAGTGCCCCCAAAATGCATCATCCCTTTGGCATTGTGTAAGCACTGCAAGTCAAAATGTTTAGATGTTTTATCTCTATGGCAGAGGACCATTGAAATATCCCTCATGTCCACCTTTCAGTCTTAGCCCAGTCCTTCATTGACAATGGTTACTGTACAGTTTTTGTCTAGCTAACTGAATACAATTGTGTATAAAACTGAAAAATAAGAAAAGTTTTTAGGGTAAGAGTCGCCTCCAAGGTTTGACATCACACATTGCACTCATACTGCCAAGGAAAAATTACTTTACAGTATTGTAACCATTATCATTCACACACAAAGTAACTTCCATACATGAGACTAAAAAGGAAACGTACCCAGCATAATATATGGAAATATAAACACACAAACAAAAAACAAGGACAATTACTGTAAATTTAGCCTACAATGCTGTAAATAAAGCTCGAGTTTCACAACTACTGTAAGGCCCCTTTCACACGGGGCAGATCAGTAATGATCCGCTCCGTGAACCTCCACTTGCTCAGTGGGGATCGCTCCATTGATCCCCGCTAAGCCGGCGGATGACAGGGAGGTCCTCGCACACTGTACAGGGACTGCCCTGCCAGCTATCCGCTCTCTCCTATGGGGGGATCGGATGAACACGGACCGTCTGTCCGTGTTCACCCAATCCAATCCGCCAGATGGATGGAAAAGTAGGTTTTTCCTCCGTCACACTTTGGCGGACCGGAGCGGGTCTAATGTCAGTGGACATGTCACCCCTGACATCCGCAGCTCCATAGAGGAGCACAGAGTGCCCATTCAGGTCCGCCTAAAAAACTGGTAGGCGGACCTGAACAGGCCACCTGTGTGAAAGAGTCCTAACATCTCTTCACTGGTCGCTGTCCTCACCCTCCCTCTCCTGGGTACTGTCCTCACCCTCCTGCCCATCCACACGCTGCTGACTGTCTGGCCACAGATTCCCATCAACATTGCAGCGTATATCCTCCCTTGCGATGCATTGAGGGAAGAAACGAGGGAGATGTCGCAACCATCGCCTACACTGATCTCCTGTAATATTCTCACAGGCAGCGTCTATTGCATGGAACGGGGACCTCTGATCTTGAGCCTGATGCTCATACACTCTCCACCTCCAAGCGCAGAAAAACTCCTCAATAGGATTGAGGAAAGGAGAGTAAGGTGGTAGGAACACAATATCCATCCTTGGATAAGCAGTGAACCAGGCCATGATAAGCGGGCCCTGGTGGAAATTCACAATGTCCCATACAATTATATATTGTGGTAGGTGTGGCCCTATGAGACCTCTCTCATTTTCTGGGATCAAAAACAAATGAAAGTGGTCCAAGAAGATGAGGAGCTTCTGTGTTTTGTATGGGCCAAGACTGGGCATGTGAGTGGCCACACCATTCTCAGAAATGGCAGCACACATAGTTATATTGCCCCCTCGCTGGCCTGGGACATCCACCATGGCCCAGTGGCCAATAAAATTACGGCCATGTCTTTGGCCCTTGGCCAGGTTGAAGCCAGCCTCATCCCCATACAATACAGTTACAGGCAGCTACATAGGAATGTTCTATCTTCTGCACAAGTTCAATATACTACTGGCCAGTATTCCAGTGGATCCAAACCTGGGGTACATGTACCCTATGCAGAGGTACTACCGGGGGTATTTGACAGAAAGGGGAGGGGAAAAATTATGAAATTACTGAAATGTTACAGTAACATTATTAGATAGATTTCCATGGGAGGCACTACTGTAATTGCAGCTCTTTGACCCTTTTACTTACTGTATTGTAGGTTATATTCTTCAAAATAAGGATTATAATGATAATTGCATCATACAGTAAGCTGCAGTTTTTACCGTAATATTGGAATACTACTGTAAACTGTATTATCAATATTGTAGAAAATAAACTATTCCATACTATTCCATAGTTTATTTTCTACAATATTTTTCTTGTCATGGTTAGTATCATACGTAACATCCCACTGAAGTAAGATACTGTAATACTGTATGCCTATCACACACACTAAATGAATACACAAATGAGTAAATAAACATGTTTATTGCTCTATGCACAGTGTCCTGTCCTATACATTATATAATTCCATCATTGATTGTGAGGGCATGGTTGATGACATGGTCTATAATTGTCGCCCAAATTTCATTAGGGACAGCATGGTGTCTTGGTGCTCCTCAGCTTCTTCCCCCTATTCCACCATCACGCACCCTTACTCCTCCTCCTCTTCCTCTTCCTCGGGCAGGCAGTTGCCCGTGTTCATCTACTTGGCCAGGTGCCTCCATGTTCAGACATTGTACTGGTCCTGCATGGTCAATCTCTATATATACTGTACATGTTTGGCAGCATTCACAATACAGTAATGGACAGTACCTGTCAGGTAACTAAACATACTGTTTGGCTTTGGCCAATTATTGTTCTTCGTTTTTTGCGCATTGTGATTGGCCAAGCATGCAGGGTCATGGTGCATGCTTGACCAATCATCAGCGCGCAACGCCGCAGTGAATTATGGGCCGACACGCGTCACTCGAATTTGGAGCGAACGACCCGTTTTGTTCAAAATTCGTCGAACGTACAAACAGACAATGTTCAAGCCGAACATACGTTCAAGTCGAACACAAAGCTCATCCCTACTCAGTAGCATTCCTTCTATTGTTATTCTTTTTTTATTATTCTTATTCCGTACGGTTTTTGGCTCTGCGTAACTTCTGCATACTTTCAGCTATTAAAACCATTCAACTTTTAAAATGTTCAGCTCTTTCGGATAATGATGGGACTTCTTCAACTTTTTTTCTAATATTTATACTTTTTAAAACATTAAGCTTTTTAACACTTTTTTTAACATTGAAGTGAATGAGAGCATGCTTCAAATCCTTAAAATCTTCTTCCGCTCCCAAAAGTTTCAGCTCCTTCTTACATTCACCTACAGATGCCAAACAAACTTTAAAATGTTCACAAAATATTCAGCTATCTGGCTATCTTTTCAGTTTGATATCTTTTACAGTTTTTGTGAAAAAGCTGTTTAAGTTTAGGAGACCCCCAGCTGACTAATAAAGTATTTTTAAAATCTGTGTGGTGTGTTTTATTAACTTTACATTTATCCCCCAGGTGAATGGGTAGGGGTACGATGTACCCCATACTCATTCACATAGGGTGGGGGATCGAAATCTGGGGCCACCTTATTAAAGGGGGCTCCCAGATTCTGATAAGCCCCCCGCCCGTATACCCCAACAACCAACTGCCAGGCTTGTCCCTATCGACATGGTGACAAGAGTGCTTTGGGGTGTGGGTGCAGTGCCCCCTGCCCCCAAAGCACACACTCCCCCATGTCCCTTCCTCCGCTCGCCCCTGGTCCCGACACAGGTGCCCGGCGGGCGCCATCATTGCCGTGCACCAGCGATCGCTCTTTACAGAGCGAGAACTGGGAGTTATGTGTGTAAACACACAGCTCCCGGTCCTGTCAGAGGGACAAATCGTCATAGCGATCTGTCATTTCCCCTAGTCAGTCCCACCCCCCATCAGTTAGAACACACACATGGAACATAATTAACCCCTTCCTCGCCCCTAGTGATAACCCCCGTCCTGCCAGTGGCATTTATATATATATATATTTTTTAATATCAATGCATTTTTATAGCACTCCTCACTATAAAAATGCCAATGGTCCCAAAAATGTGTCAAAAGTGTCCGATGTGTCCGCCATAATGTCGCATAATGTTGCAGTACCGATAAAAATCGCTGATCACCGCCATTACTAGTAAAAAAATATATTAATAAAAATGCCATAAAACTATCCCCTATTTTGTAGATGCTATAACTTTTGCGCAAACCAATCAATAAACGCTTATTGCAATTTTTTTTTAACCAAAAATATGTAGAAGAATACGTATCGGCCTAAACTGAGCAAAAAAAATGTTTTTTTATATATTTTTGGGGATATTTATTATAGTAAAAAATATATATATTTTTTTTTAATTGTCGCTCTATTTTTGTTTAGGCTGCATTCACACCTGAGCGTTTTGTCGCCTGAAACATGAAGCATCAAAATGCTAGAGGGGAAAAAATACATTATTCTCAATGAAGATGGTTCACATCTCCACTCCAAAACACCTGACGCCGAACGTCTGAAGCTCAAACAATTTCTGGACCCTTTTTTGTCGCTCGAATTGAGCGTATTTGGGCGTTTTTAACATTGGTGACCCTAGACCTGTCCAAAATCGCGGAAAAAAAACACCGCAAATATCGCGGCAAAACGCGGCTGCATTCACACCTGAGCGTAGCGTTTTGCCGCGATTTTGCAGCGTTTTTTACCGTGATTTGCCGCGATTTGTTGCAGAATTTTTTACCATGATTTTGGACAGGTCTGGGGTCACCAATGTTAAAAACAGAAAAACGCCCAAATACGCTCAATTTGAGCGACAAAAAAGGGTCCAGAACTTGTTTAAGCTTCAGGCGTTCGGCGTCAGGCGTTTTGGAGTGGATATGTGAACCATCTCCATTGAGAATAATGTATTTTTTTCCCCTCTAGCATTTTGGAGCTTCATGCTTCAGGCGACAAAACGCTCAGGTGTGAATGCAGCCATATATAGCAAAAAATAAAAACCGAAGAGGTGATCAAATACCACCAAAAGAAAGCTCCATTTGTGGGAAAAAAAAGGACGCCTAATTTGTTTGGGAGACCGCGCAATTGTCAGTTAAATCGACGCAGTGCCGAATCGCAAAAAGTGGCCCGGTCATTGACCAGCAATATGGTCCGGGGCTCAAGTGGTTAAAAAATAACAAAACAGTAAAGTTAGCCCAATTTTTGGTGATAATGTGAAAGATAATGTTGCACCGAGTAAATAGATACCTAACTTGTCACGCTTTAATATTGCACACACTCATGGAATGGCGCCAAACTTCAGGACTTTAAAATCTCCATAGGCGAGGCTTATTTTTTTTTTATAGGTTACCAGTTTAGAGTTGCAGATGAGGTCTAGTGCTAAAAGTATTGCTCTCACTCTAACGCATGTGTCAATACCTCACATGTGTGGTTTGAACGGCGTTAACATATGTGGGCGGGACTTACATGCATGTTCGCTTCTGAGTGTGAGCTACTAGGGACAGGGGCATTTTAATTTTTTTTTTTTTTACGTAATAATTCAAAAAGACTTCACATCTGTCCTTCAGGCTGGAAAGCATTAGATCGGCAGCTTTGTTTATGTTTCTGCCTCTGCATTTCAGGTGAACTGAGCATGCCCAGGGACTTAGATTTTTTGATGTTGCTTTTTGTGTGGGAACAGCACTTGGATGTCTCTGAGCATGCTCATAGAGCGTGTTTTTTTGGTTAGTAATTTAAGGACATCCTTAACAGGTGTAACCACTTACAAGTTCACCCAAAGTAGAGACTGAACTTTGTCCATGTGTTTTCAATTGCCTCATTAGCACACAAGCCTATGTTATATAAAGCGTGTACAGAGCATTTGTTAGCTGCCCTGAGAAGGGCAGGTTGTGTTGTGGGGAGGGCTAGCAAGAATGTCTTTGCAAAACAGATATGTTTTTGATCAAGGTTGTTTTTTTGTCAATGTATGTTTTTTTTTTTTAAGAGATAAATAATTATAATTATTTCCAAAACAGATGAGAATAGATAGTGCAAGTAGATTAGAAAACATCTTCAAATAATTCACTTTTCAACTTAAGCCAGAAAACCGTGCGGGTGGACGTCTCCTCGAAGAGCCACGCTATTCTAAGTTGTACGGCGCGATATAAGCCGAGGACAAGGACGGCGTGTAGCAGAATGTCTGTGGTTCACAGTGATTGGCCGGTTGGATTCTGGAAGGTTTTATAGATTTTTGCTGTATAGGAGGAAGGATCTGACTCCGCTGCTACAATCATTTCCGACGTCCTGCTGACGAGGACGTCCCCCGAATTGTGCGGGTTACAAAAGGATTTTGGTTACTACGGTTAAACAGAAAAACAAGGCTTTGGCTAGCAACATGTTTTTATTTAGATTTGGCGATGGCCAGACCGATCATGTATGTTTTTTTTTACGCCGTTCACTTTGATTTATTGCTGCATTATTTTGCTAAATATTTTTTCAAAATGTTGTGACTAATGTTTCAATCCTGTGTCTCTATTGTGTTATTTCCAAAGCATAAACCATATTCCGTTTACTGTCTCAAATGAACCTATGTTTATTTTTTATTTTTTGATATTTATTTATTTTTTGTTACTTTTTCATGCTACAGATTTTGACAGCTGCAGCTGAAATAGGGATGATTGGTTATGCCAATCAGTTGTGATTTGTCTCGAAGCTCCTTTCCTGGTGTGTATGCATGAAATGTTTGCTGCCATGTTTAGTCACCAGTAGTGTTGAGCGGACACCTGGATGTTCGGGTTCGACGGGTTCGGCCGAACTTCGGAAAAAAAGTCCAGGTTTGGGACCCGAACTTGACCCAAACTTGACCCCAAACCCAAACCCCATTGAAGTCAATGGGGACCGGAATTTTTGACTACTAAAATGTCTCTAAAAAAGTAATGGAAAGGGTTAGAGGGCTACAAATGGCAGACAAATGTTGGTAAGAGCATGGCAAGTACTCTGCAAACAAATGTGGATAGGGAAATAACTTAAAATAACATAAAATACATAAAAAAAAAATCTTGACCTAGGAGGACGAGGTCCTTATGGAGTAGAAGGTTGAGGTGGCAGTGGATGTGGTGGTGTAGGTGGAAGCGGCAGTGGAGAAGGACGAGGTAGCCAATACAGGTTTTTGTTTTTAATTAATAAATTTTTTAAATTAGGGTACACCCCAAAAGAGTGAGAAAGTTTAGAAATACAAGAATAGCTGGGTAAGGCCGGTATACTTGTCTATTCTGCACAAGGTACGGACAAGTCCTATGGGATCCATGCCTGGTACAATTTAATGAACGTGAGCTTGTCCACATTGGCTCTGGACAGGCAGCTGCGCTTGTCTGTGATAATGCCCCCTGCCATGCTAAATACACATTCAGATAATACACTGGCTGCAGGGCAGGCCAGCACCTCCAAGGCGTAAAGGGCAAGCTCAGGCCATGAGCCCAATTTGGAGACCCAGAAGTTTAAGGGGGCAGACCCGTCATTCAGTACGTGTAGGCGTGTGCACACATACTGCTCCACCATATTGGTGAAATGATGCCTCCTGCTAAAACGTTCCATATCAGCTGGTGGTGCTGTTTGTTGTGGCGTGCTGAAAAAGCTTTTCCACATTTTAGCCATGCTAACCCTGCCTTCTGCGGTGCTGGCGGTGCCCCGGCTGTGTTGGCGACCTCTTCCTCCTCCTCTGCCTTATGGTTCCACTGTGCCCCCGCTGTCAGGTGGGAATTCCACCAGCAGCGCATCTACCAGCGTGCGCTTGTACTCGCACATCTTGCAATCACGCTCCAGTGAGGGAATTAAGGACGGTACATTGTCCTTGTAAAGGGGGTCCAGCAGCATGGCCACCCAGTAATCAGCACCTGTTAAAATGTGGGCAACACGATGTTCGTTGCGGAGTCATTGCAGCATGTAATGGCTCATGTGTGCCAGGCTGCCCAGAGGCAACGAAAAACTGTCCTCTGTGGGAGGTGTATCGTCTGTGTCCTCTGTATCCCCCCAGCCACGCACCAGTGATGGCCATGAGCTGGTCTGGGTGCCACCCTGCTGTGAAAATGGTTCCTCCTCCTCCTCCATCTCCTCCTCCTCATCCTACACCTTGTCATCCTCCAGAACTGTGCCCTTGCTGGACAATTGGACAAAAAGTGGGGGTGGTGGCGCTGTCGCTGATGTGTTGTATAACTAGCCCGATATATAACCACTCGGTTGATATATAGGTTCTATTAGGGCAACATTCCCTGTGTTAAATATCTGCCTGATGATTATGATGGTGAGTATATTGCTCTGGATCAGAGACAAAAGATGTATGTCGGTGTTGCTACATAACATGAGTATAAAATGCAAAGTATACTATAGGTGGATAAGGTGTCCACACCCTGCTTACCACAGTAAGAAAATTGTGGTTAAAAACCTTTACAAAGCCTAGTTCACATATACATATGAGCTAAGTCCCGTAATCAAATGAAAGAAAGCAGTAAGTACAGGTGGTGTCAAAAAAGACATAAACGCATATAATACAAAAGTCCATAAAGCAGATATAATCAAGTTTGTAGTGAAGAGTTCAGGGTGCACCTAAGTGGGTAGGTGATCTTAACAATGCATCAGGTGTTAACTCGCAGTGGGTCTGGTGCTCCCCCTTGTGGATCCCCACTCACCAGAAGCAATCACCCCTGCAGGGGTAGAGTGCGTATCAGACGGTCAGTTGTTCCTTGGTGCCGTTGTTTCCTTGTCCACAGTTCCTGGTGGGTATTCTTGATGTAGGTGTTCAAGTATGGTTAACTGTCAGGTTTCCTCCAAATCAAAGAAAACAGGTTCCCATAGCGTAATATGTTTTAAAATAGTTTTATTGACACTGCCAAGAAAGGCGTGTGCAAAACATATGCAGAAAAATATATATATGTATATACAAAAAATACAGCAAAAAATTTGTATATATACAAAAAATACACAAGAAATGTATATTGGTAGCCGGCTATGAGACAGCCAATAAAAATAGAGCACGGCTGGCAGTATACAAAGTAAGATAAAAAATAAGATAAAAAAAAAAAAAAAAAGGGGACCAAAAAAATATATTATATAAAATCTGTTGCCAAACCACCTAGATAGGTGTAGGCATAGCAAATACACTGCACTGGAAGAGTCCGTGGGCTGTTCTCCCCAGCATGGGAACGGCGTGCGTTCCAAGCGCAATCAGCTGGTTACCCGGAAGTGCGTGTAGGAGTACGTGTATCCGCTTTACGTACGTTTCGTGTTTAGTTACGTCTTCTGAAGCGGGTACACGTAAACCGTAACTCTCTGAATATATGGAGGACGTCGGCATGGCAACGTACAGACGCTCAATAGCGTTAACCAATCAGGTGAAAAGGTGGCCGCGGGAGTGTTCAGTCATATTGATAGGCTGTAAGCCTTGTAGGGGCGTGTTGTAAGGTTAATGTTAACCAATCCAGCAGTCAGATTTAAGTTCCAATCATGTGGAGCCCGTAGGGACCAAATAATAGTTACCATGTCGACAATCCTAGATACAGCGATCTAAACAGGAAGTGTATACCAATGCATAAATATCTCAAAGTATTTATAAGGTATAATTCGAAGTGTGAGGGATGGTTGTCCTATATGCAAGATGGAATATTTAGGGCTATAATACGTATCTTATGTAATGGGAATGGTTGACACAGCACAAGTTTAGGTAAACCACCATGTTCTAGATATGCTGCGCAGAATCGCATTCCGCAGCAAGACATAAGTGAATTAATATTATTAACCTCCTAAGTGAAACTGTGCGTTCTAGTGTGACAGATGATGGTGAAAGAATTGTTATACTAATTAAGGCCGCATAAGTATAGGTACACCACTATGTTTTATAATAACTACACTAGGTCTCAGACTTCAACAAAACATAGGTGAGTAGGTATTAATGTTTCCTAATTGCGACGCAGTGCATCCTAACGTGACAAGAAATCGTGAATGTTTCTTAAAATATAAATGTGATAAAGAGATGTTAATAGTGGATGGGAGATTTAAAGTGGAGTGCGGGTATAGTGTATACCTGCTAGAATCCCCTATCCATGCTTCCTAGTGTATACGATACATATAAAATCCACTATTGATAATATTGTGGGTTATGGTATGCCGGGAGCAATAGTGGGAATGGCGAGAGCAATAATGTACACCCCACAGGGGGATCCATATGTGGGTATTCCCAATAGATTAAAGTGTGCCCTCTAAGATGTAGGCCCATTAATTATTAAGTGAACAAGTGAGGAGTAAGTATAGATTCCTTATACAAAAAATATATAATAAAAATAATGGTGAAGTGAAACTAGTATGTATATATATATATATATATATACATATACATAGATATATATAGAACTAGAGTGTGTAACACATGTGTGTAAGAGTACATATATGTAAAAATGCTCGCCTCCTAATGTCCCCTATTATGGACCAGTGAATACTGGGAAAAAGGGAAAGGGAGAGATTGTGTGTATATGTGTAGGTGGTGGTCACCTAGTATCCCCCATTGAGGGCCAATGGATGTTGCAGGAAAGAGGAGGGAGAGTTGTAATGTATACTGTTCAAGGATTGGCTAGGAAACAGTTGAGATCTATATCTGCATTTAGTCCATTTGGCCTTAAAGATCCCAAACGATAGATCCAGCTAGTTTCATTCTGGGAGATGGCTATGGTTTTATTCCCACCTCTCCAGTGGTCTTTGATTAGATCTATACCATAGAACGTAAGTCCTGTCGGGTCTTGGTGATGGAATTTTTTGAAATGGCGTGAGAGATTATGTTTGGTGGATCCCTTCTTGATCCTATTGATGTGTTCCCGGATCCTGACTTTTAGTTGTCGTGTGGTTCGGCCTACATATTGTAGGTGGCAGGGGCACTCGATGACATAGGTCACGTGGGTAGAATGACAGGTGATGAGCTCTTTGATTTGGTATTCTTTGAAGTCAACCCTCGACTTGAAGCTCAGTTTTCTCCTTGGTTGCTTCTTGCTCACCCTACACGGTAGGCATTTTTGGCATTTGAAGAAACCTTTTAACTCAGGGCACAGGCTGATGTGTTTTGGTGGGTCGATAACATTGTGTACAAGATGATGGCGTAACGAGGGGGCACGTCTGTAAATGAAGGTGGGTTTTTTCTTTCGAATTTTGTTCAGGGCATGATCTTCCTGTAGGATGGGCCAGTACTTTTTGACTATATTTTCAAAATCTTTATATTGTGAATTGAACCCAGTGATAAAGGCTACATCTAATGTACTGGGTTTGTTCTTTTCTTTTGGTGTCAACATGCTGTTCCTGTCCATGTTCTGGACATCCTCTTTCAGTTTCATCAGGGTACTTTCCTTGTAGCCTTTCTCCTTAAACCTCTCAATTATTACATCAGCTTGATTACTGTAGTCTAGGGTGGAGTTTCAATTTCTGCGAAGACGCATAAGTTGACCTTTGGGTATATTAGCTTTCCACTTTGGATGGTGGCAGCTTGTAGATGGAATATACCCATTGCGGTCTGTAGATTTAAAGAATGTTTTGGTATGCAATTTTGACCCTTCTTTGAAGATTTGCAGGTCTAGGTAGTCTATGATCTCCATATCCCACTTCCCCGTGAATGTGAGGCCATATTTGTTGTTATTTAGGTTATGTAGAAATGCTTGGAATGAGTCTGTGGATCCATCCCATAGGATAACGAGATCGTCGATATATCTTCGATACAGTCTTATCTGAGGTATATTGAGGTTGTACACATACTCCTCCTCCCAGCAATCCATCAGTAGGTTAGCGACACTGGGGGCATAGCGTGCCCCCATTGCCACCCCCTTGGTTTGCACATAATAGTTCTTCTTGTACCAAAAATAATTACAGCTCATTGCCATTTCTAGACCTTCAATGATAAAGTTAATCTGTTCCTGTTTCAGTCTTGTGTGTTGATGGAGGGCCTTTTCCACACCGTAAATGCCATCTGCTTGCGAGATGCTAGTGTACAGTGAATTGACATCGATTGTAGCAAGCACAAGATTTTCCGCATTTTCCACCTGTTTGAGTTCACCAATCAGCTGTACACTATCGCGAAGATACGATCTCCCCACTTTAACAATGGGTTTTAGGAATGTGTCCAAGTATTCTCCTATTCTGGAGAACATGGAATTAATCCCACTTATGATAGGTCTTCCTGGGGGCTTATTGAGTCTTTTATGTATCTTGGGTGTGTAATAGATGACTGGTGTCCTGATGGAGTTTGATACCAAGTATTCAGCCTCACTAGGGTTCAGTATGCCAATGGTTTTGCCTTTTTTTACATACTTAGCCAATTTCTTATTAAACCTCACCTTGGGGTTACTCTTTAGTTTTTTGTATGTGTTCGGAACCTTGAGGAGGTTGTCCATTTCCACTTCATAATCTGTCTTGTTAAGGATAACAAGCCCACCCCCCTTATCAGCCGGCCTGATAACGACCTCATTCTTCTTTGCAATTTCTTGGATCGTTTTCCACACATTCTTATTTTTATTTTTGAACTTTCTCTTTAGCTTCCTTAGGTCGCTTTCCACCATCTTTTTGAAAGCTGCTATACACTGGTTGCCTGGAGTGTTAGGGTTAAATACAGAATTGTTCTTTAAATGAGTTTGTGCGTATTCTGAAGGTTTGGTGGTGCGTTCTTCTGTGTTGTTCATAAAGAATTTACGCAGATTCAGTTTCCTAAGGAATTTTTGGAGGTCGATGTAGACTTCAAATTGGTCTACAGCTTTTTCAGGGGCATATTTGAGGCCTAGATCTAAAATTTGTAGTTCTTCTTTGGTGAGTTGGATACTACTGAGATTGAAGATACCTCTGCCTAGTATTGTCTGGGGCGCTTTCTTCTGCCCTCCCCTACACCCTCTGGTGCGTTTTCTCTTTGGGTGGGTTCTTCTGCTCTCTCTTGGTTGTATGTGTGATTGCCCCGTTGGTTGGGGTAAGGTCCCTGGTCTTGGTAGCTTTGGTTTCTTTGGTATTCCTCTCTTCCTGTGGATCTTCCATGGGTATCCTGCCGGTTGCCATTCATCCCTCTCCATCCTGTATTCCCTTGTCCATCCCGTGGTCTCCATCTTCCTCTTCCTGGTGGTCTGGTATTGGGCCCGCCCCTGTGAAAACCCCTGTTGTCCCTCGTATTCCTCCCTTGTTGGGGGTATTGATTATGGGTATGGTAATTTCTACCGGGAGAGAATCTATTTCTACTAGTTGATCTCCATCTAGGTTGATTGGGGCTTCTATAGTTCTCTGTGTCTTGATATCTCACCCTCCTATTCTCAGGTCTACCTTGTTGCCATCTGGGGGTGTGGTTGACACTTTGTGTAAATTCCCTAGCCCCATTGGGGGTGGTAGGGGGGTTGGTATACCCAGGTGTGAAACCTCCATGGTTGGTGGCTGGGGATGGTTCATTCTCATCCATAAGAGTTTCATCTAGGTCATCTGTGGATCCATCCATGGCTAGTTGCCATTTATAGACTTGCATGTTTTTATAGTCTAAGACATCCCTCTTGAATTTCTTCTGTTTTTTAATTTGAATATCATGGTCATACTTTTTAATATGTTCCTGTAATTCCTTTGTCTTATCTTTGTAATCTTGTTGACTGGCAAAAGGTGTCAGTGATTTCTGTATTTCTGCAATATTTGTTTCTATTGTTTTAAGTTTGAAATTCCTTCTTTTAACTATTTGGTGTAGAAGTTCATTCTCGCTTGTATTAAAGAAGTTGTACCATTCGTTCATTAGCCCAGCGTCTGTAACATTATCATTGGGGTGTACATCCCATCGTAACCTCCTAGGGGTCATTTTTTCTTTAATGTATGTTTCCAGCGTGGCTATGTCCCACCATACTCTTAGTTGTTTCTCCATTGTATGTTTCAGCTGTTTAACCATTCCCTGCATATCCTGGTTATTTACAATTTCCTCTTGGCTGAAGATCCCATCGACATTAATATTTCTATTCGTCATATACTCAAAGACTTCCATAGCTGCAGGTGATTATTACACCTAGGTGTAATAAGGAATGTTATAGAAAGGAGGATAAACTGCGCTTAGGATAGTATATAAGGGTGATGGGTTATGGTATAGTAGGCGACTGCTGCCCCCCCTAAATATAACTCCCCTGAGGGAGTATAATGAAATAAATGGACAAAAAGTGGGGGTGGTGGCGCTGTCGCTGATGTGTTGTATAACTAGCCCGATATATAACCACTCGGTTGATATATAGGTTCTATTAGGGCAACATTCCCTGTGTTAAATATCTGCCTGATGATTATGATGGTGAGTATATTGCTCTGGATCACAGACAAAAGATGTATGTCGGTGTTGCTACATAACATGAGTATAAAATGCAAAGTATACTATAGGTGGATAAGGTGTCCACACCCTGCTTACCACAGTAAGAAAATTGTGGTTAAAAACCTTTACAAAGCCTAGTTCACATATACATATGAGCTAAGTCCCGTAATCAAATGAAAGAAAGCAGTAAGTACAGGTGGTGTCAAAAAAGACATAAACGCATATAATACAAAAGTCCATAAAGCAGATATAATCAAGTTTGTAGTGAAGAGTTCAGGGTGCACCTAAGTGGGTAGGTGATCTTAACAATGCATCAGGTGTTAACTCGCAGTGGGTCCGGTGCTCCCCCTTGTGGATCCCCACTCACCAGAAGCAATCACCCCTGCAGGGGTAGAGTGTGTATCAGACGGTCAGTTGTTCCTTGGTGCCGTTGTTTCCTTGTCCACAGTTCCTGGTGGGTATTCTTGATGTAGGTGTTCAAGTATGGTTAACTGTCAGGTTTCCTCCAAATCAAAGAAAACAGGTTCCCATAGCGTAATATGTTTTAAAATAGTTTTATTGACACTGCCAAGAAAGGCGTGTGCAAAACATATGCAGAAAAATATATATATGTATATACAAAAAATACAGCAAAAAATTTGTATATATACAAAAAATACACAAGAAATGTATATTGGTAGCCGGCTATGAGACAGCCAATAAAAATAGAGCACGGCTGGCAGTATACAAAGTATTCCTTAGGAAACTGAATCTGCGTAAATTCTTTATGAACAACACAGAAGAACGCACCACCAAACCTTCAGAATACGCACAAACTCATTTAAAGAACAATTCTGTATTTAACCCTAACACTCCAGGCAACCAGTGTATAGCAGCTTTCAAAAAGATGGTGGAATGCGACCTAAGGAAGCTAAAGAGAAAGTTCAAAAATAAAAATGAGAATGTGTGGAAAACGATCCAAGAAATTGCAAAGAAGAATGAGGTCGTTATCAGGCCGGCTGATAAGGGGGGTGGGCTTGTTATCCTTAACAAGACAGATTATGAAGAGGAAATGGACAACCTCCTCAAGGTTCCGAACACATACAAAAAACTAAAGAGTAACCCCAAGGTGAGGTTTAATAAGAAATTGGCTAAGTATGTCAAAAAAGGCAAAACCATTGGCATACTGAACCCTAGTGAGGCTGAATACTTGGTATCAAACTCCATCAGGACACCAGTCATCTATTACACACCCAAGATACATAAAAGACTCAATAAGCCCCCAGGAAGACCTATCATAAGTGGGATTAATTCCATGTTCTCCAGAATAGGAGAATACTTGGACACATTCCTAAAACCCATTGTTAAAGTGGGGAGATCGTATCTTCGCGATAGTGTACAGCTGATTGGTGAACTCAAACAGGTGGAAAATGCGGAAAATCTTGTGCTTGCTACAATCGATGTCAATTCACTGTACACTAGCATCTCGCAAGCAGATGGCATTTACGGTGTGGAAAAGGCCCTCCATCAACACACAAGACTGAAACAGGAACAGATTAACTTTATCATTGAAGGTCTAGAAATGGCAATGAGCTGTAATTATTTTTGGTACAAGAAGAACTATTATGTGCAAACCAAGGGGGTGGCAATGGGGGCACGCTATGCCCCCAGTGTCGCTAACCTACTGATGGATTGCTGGGAGGAGGAGTATGTGTACAACCTCAATATACCTCAGATAAGACTGTATCGAAGATATATCGACGATCTCGTTATCCTATGGGATGGATCCACAGACTCATTCCAAGCATTTCTACATAACCTAAATAACAACAAATATGGCCTCACATTCACGGGGAAGTGGGATATGGAGATCATAGACTACCTAGACCTGCAAATCTTCAAAGAAGGGTCAAAATTGCATACCAAAACATTCTTTAAATCTACAGACCGCAATGGGTATATTCCATCTACAAGCTGCCACCATCCAAAGTGGAAAGCTAATATACCCAAAGGTCAACTTATGCGTCTTCGCAGAAATTGAAACTCCACCCTAGACTACAGTAATCAAGCTGATGTAATAATTGAGAGGTTTAAGGAGAAAGGCTACAAGGAAAGTACCCTGATGAAACTGAAAGAGGATGTCCAGAACATGGACAGGAACAGCATGTTGACACCAAAAGAAAAGAACAAACCCAGTACATTAGATGTAGCCTTTATCACTGGGTTCAATTCACAATATAAAGATTTTGAAAATATAGTCAAAAAGTACTGGCCCATCCTACAGGAAGATCATGCCCTGAACAAAATTCGAAAGAAAAAACCCACCTTCATTTACAGACGTGCCCCCTCGTTACGCCATCATCTTGTACACAATGTTATCGACCCACCAAAACACATCAGCCTGTGCCCTGAGTTAAAAGGTTTCTTCAAATGCCAAAAATGCCTACCGTGTAGGGTGAGCAAGAAGCAACCAAGGAGAAAACTGAGCTTCAAGTCGAGGGTTGACTTCAAAGAATACCAAATCAAAGAGCTCATCACCTGTCATTCTACCCACGTGACCTATGTCATCGAGTGCCCCTGCCACCTACAATATGTAGGCCGAACCACACGACAACTAAAAGTCAGGATCCGGGAACACATCAATAGGATCAAGAAGGGATCCACCAAACATAATCTCTCACGCCATTTCAAAAAATTCCATCACCAAGACCCGACAGGACTTACGTTCTATGGTATAGATCTAATCAAAGACCACTGGAGAGGTGGGAATAAAACCATAGCCATCTCCCAGAATGAAACTAGCTGGATCTATCGTTTGGGATCTTTAAGGCCAAATGGACTAAATGCAGATATAGATCTCAACTGTTTCCTAGCCAATCCTTGAACAGTATACATTACAACTCTCCCTCCTCTTTCCTGCAACATCCATTGGCCCTCAATGGGGGATACTAGGTGACCACCACCTACACATATACACACAATCTCTCCCTTTCCCTTTTTCCCAGTATTCACTGGTCCATAATAGGGGACATTAGGAGGCGAGCATTTTTACATATATGTACTCTTACACACATGTGTTACGCACTCTAGTTCTATATATATTTATGTATATGTATATATATATATATATATATACATACTAGTTTCACTTCACCATTATTTTTATTATATATTTTTTGTATAAGGAATCTATACTTACTCCTCACTTGTTCACTTAATAATTAATGGGCCTACATCTTAGAGGGCACACTTTAATCTATTGGGAATACCCACATATGGATCCCCCTGTGGGGTGTACATTATTGCTCTCGCCATTCCCACTATTGCTCCCGGCATACCATAACCCACAATATTATCAATAGTGGATTTTATATGTATCGTATACACTAGGAAGCATGGATAGGGGATTCTAGCAGGTATACACTATACCCGCACTCCACTTTAAATCTCCCATCCACTATTAACATCTCTTTATCACATTTATATTTTAAGAAACATTCACGATTTCTTGTCACGTTAGGATGCACTGCGTCGCAATTAGGAAACATTAATACCTACTCACCTATGTTTTGTTGAAGTCTGAGACCTAGTGTAGTTATTATAAAACATAGTGGTGTACCTATACTTATGCGGCCTTAATTAGTATAACAATTCTTTCACCATCATCTGTCACACTAGAACGCACAGTTTCACTTAGGAGGTTAATAATATTAATTCACTTATGTCTTGCTGCGGAATGCGATTCTGCGCAGCATATCTAGAACATGGTGGTTTACCTAAACTTGTGCTGTGTCAACCATTCCCATTACATAAGATACGTATTATAGCCCTAAATATTCCATCTTGCATATAGGACAACCATCCCTCACACTTCGAATTATACCTTATAAATACTTTGAGATATTTATGCATTGGTATACACTTCCTGTTTAGATCGCTGTATCTAGGATTGTCGACATGGTAACTATTATTTGGTCCCTACGGGCTCCACATGATTGGAACTTAAATCTGACTGCTGGATTGGTTAACATTAACCTTACAACACTCCCCTACAAGGCTTACAGCCTATCAATAGGACTGAACACTCCCGCGGCCACCTTTTCACCTGATTGGTTAACGCTATTGAGCGTCTGTACGTTGCCATGCCGACGTCCTCCATATATTCAGAGAGTTACGGTTTACGTGTACCCGCTTCAGAAGACGTAACTAAACACGAAACGTACGTAAAGCGGATACACGTACTCCTACACGCACTTCCGGGTAACCAGCTGATTGCGCTTGGTACGCACGCCGTTCCCATGCTGGGGAGAACAGCCCACGGACTCTTCCAGTGCAGTGTATTTGCTATGCCTACACCTATCTAGGTGGTTTGGCAACAGATTTTATATAATATATTTTTTTGGTCCCCTTTTTTTTTTTATCTTATTTTTTATCTTACTTTGTATACTGCCAGCCGTGCTCTATTTTTATTGGCTGTCTCATAGCCGGCTACCAATATACATTTCTTGTGTATTTTTTGTATATATACAAATTTTTTGCTGTATTTTTTGTATATACATATATATATTTTTCTGCATATGTTTTGCACACGCCTTTCTTGGCAGTGTCAATAAAACTATTTTAAAACATATTACGCTATGGGAACCTGTTTTCTTTGATTTGGAGGAAACCTGACAGTTAACCATACTTGAACACCTACATCAAGAATACCCACCAGGAACTGTGGACAAGGAAACAACGGCACCAAGGAACAACTGACCGTCTGATACGCACTCTACCCCTGCAGGGGTGATTGCTTCTGGTGAGTGGGGATCCACAAGGGGGAGTACCGGACCCACTGCGAGTTAACACCTGATGCATTGTTAAGATCACCTACCCACTTAGGTGCACCCTGAACCTGCAGCTATGGAAGTCTTTGGGTATATGACGAATAGAAATATTAATGTCGATGGGATCTTCAGCCAAGAGGAAATTGTAAATAACCAGGATATGCAGGGAATGGTTAAACAGCTGAAACATACAATGGAGAAACAACTAAGAGTATGGTGGGACATAGCCACGCTGGAAACATACATTAAAGAAAAAATGACCCCTAGGAGGTTACGATGGGATGTACACCCCAATGATAATGTTACAGACGCTGGGCTAATGAACGAATGGTACAACTTCTTTAATACAAGCGAGAATGAACTTCTACACCAAATAGTTAAAAGAAGGAATTTCAAACTTAAAACAATAGAAACAAATATTGCAGAAATACAGAAATCACTGACACCTTTTGCCAGTCAACAAGATTACAAAGATAAGACAAAGGAATTACAGGAACATATTAAAAAGTATGACCATGATATTCAAATTAAAAAACAGAAGAAATTCAAGAGGGATGTCTTAGACTATAAAAACATGCAAGTCTATAAATGGCAACTAGCCATGGATGGATCCACAGATGACCTAGATGAAACTCTTATGGATGAGAATGAACCATCCCCAGCCACCAACCATGGAGGTTTCACACCTGGGTATACCAACCCCCCTACCACCCCCAATGGGGCTAGGGAATTTACACAAAGTGTCAACCACACCCCCAGATGGCAACAAGGTAGACCTGAGAATAGGAGGGTGAGATATCAAGACACAGAGAACTATAGAAGCCCCAATCAACCTAGATGGAGATCAACTAGTAGAAATAGATTCTCTCCCGGTAGAAATTACCATACCCATAATCAATACCCCCAACAAGGGAGGAATACGAGGGACAACAGGGGTTTTCACAGGGGCGGGCCCAATACCAGACCACCAGGAAGAGGAAGATGGAGACCACGGGATGGACAAGGGAATACAGGATGGAGAGGGATGAATGGCAACCGGCAGGATACCCATGGAAGATCCACAGGAAGAGAGGAATACCAAAGAAACCAAAGCTACCAAGACCAGGGACCTTACCCCAACCAACGGGGCAATCACACATACAACCAAGAGAGAGCAGAAGAACCCACCCAAAGAGAAAACGCACCAGAGGGTGTAGGGGAGGGCAGAAGAAAGCGCCCCAGACAATACTAGGCAGAGGTATCTTCAATCTCAGTAGTATCCAACTCACCAAAGAAGAACTACAAATTTTAGATCTAGGCCTCAAATATGCCCCTGAAAAAGCTGTAGACCAATTTGAAGTCTACATCGACCTCCAAAAATTCCTTAGGAAACTGAATCTGCGTAAATTCTTTATGAACAACACAGAAGAACGCACCACCAAACCTTCAGAATACGCACAAACTCATTTAAAGAACAATTCTGTATTTAACCCTAACACTCCAGGCAACCAGTGTATAGCAGCTTTCAAAAAGATGGTGGAAAGCGACCTAAGGAAGCTAAAAAGAAAGTTCAAAAATAAAAATAAGAATGTGTGGAAAACGATCCAAGAAATTGCAAAGAAGAATGAGGTCGTTATCAGGCCGGCTGATAAGGGGGGTGGGCTTGTTATCCTTAACAAGACAGATTATGAAGAGGAAATGGACAACCTCCTCAAGGTTCCGAACACATACAAAAAACTAAAGAGTAACCCCAAGGTGAGGTTTAATAAGAAATTGGCTAAGTATGTCAAAAAAGGCAAAACCATTGGCATACTGAACCCTAGTGAGGCTGAATACTTGGTATCAAACTCCATCAGGACACCAGTCATCTATTACACACCCAAGATACATAAAAGACTCAATAAGCCCCCAGGAAGACCTATCATAAGTGGGATTAATTCCATGTTCTCCAGAATAGGAGAATACTTGGACACATTCCTAAAACCCATTGTTAAAGTGGGGAGATCGTATCTTCGCGATAGTGTACAGCTGATTGGTGAACTCAAACAGGTGGAAAATGCGGAAAATCTTGTGCTTGCTACAATCGATGTCAATTCACTGTACACTAGCATCTCGCAAGCAGATGGCATTTACGGGGTGGAAAAGGCCCTCCATCAACACACAAGACTGAAACAGGAACAGATTAACTTTATCATTGAAGGTCTAGAAATGGCAATGAGCTGTAATTATTTTTGGTACAAGAAGAACTATTATGTGCAAACCAAGGGGGTGGCAATGGGGGCACGCTATGCCCCCAGTGTCGCTAACCTACTGATGGATTGCTGGGAGGAGGAGTATGTGTACAACCTCAATATACCTCAGATAAGACTGTATCGAAGATATATCGACGATCTCGTTATCCTATGGGATGGATCCACAGACTCATTCCAAGCATTTCTACATAACCTAAATAACAACAAATATGGCCTCACATTCACGGGGAAGTGGGATATGGAGATCATAGACTACCTAGACCTGCAAATCTTCAAAGAAGGGTCAAAATTGCATACCAAAACATTCTTTAAATCTACAGACCGCAATGGGTATATTCCATCTACAAGCTGCCACCATCCAAAGTGGAAAGCTTATATACCCAAAGGTCAACTTATGCGTCTTCGCAGAAATTGCAACTCCACCCTAGACTACAGTAATCAAGCTGATGTAATAATTGAGAGGTTTAAGGAGAAAAGCTACAAGGAAAGTACCCTGATGAAACTGAAAGAGGATGTCCAGAACATGGACAGGAACAGCATGTTGACACCAAAAGAAAAGAACAAACCCAGTACATTAGATGTAGCCTTTATCACTGGGTTCAATTCACAATATAAAGATTTTGAAAATATAGTCAAAAAGTACTGGCCCATCCTACAGGAAGATCATGCCCTGAACAAAATTCTAAAGAAAAAACCCACCTTCATTTACAGACGTGCCCCCTCGTTACGCCATCATCTTGTACACAATGTTATTGACCCACCAAAACACATCAGCCTGTGCCCTGAGTTAAAAGGTTTCTTCAAATGCCAAAAATGCCTACCGTGTAGGGTGAGCAAGAAGCAACCAAGGAGAAAACTGAGCTTCAAGTCGAGGGTTGACTTCAAAGAATACCAAATCAAAGAGCTCATCACCTGTCATTCTACCCACGTGACCTATGTCATCGAGTGCCCCTGCCACCTACAATATGTAGGCCGAACCACACGACAACTAAAAGTCAGGATCCGGGAACACATCAATAGGATCAAGAAGGGATCCACCAAACATAATCTCTCACGCCATTTCAAAAAATTCCATCACCAAGACCCGACAGGACTTACGTTCTATGGTATAGATCTAATCAAAGACCACTGGAGAGGTGGGAATAAAACCATAGCCATCTCCCAGAATGAAACTAGCTGGATCTATCGTTTGGGATCTTTAAGGCCAAATGGACTAAATGCAGATATAGATCTCAACTGTTTCCTAGCCAATCCTTGAACAGTATACATTACAACTCTCCCTCCTCTTTCCTGCAACATCCATTGGCCCTCAATGGGGGATACTAGGTGACCACCACCTACACATATACACACAATGGGCCAGATTCAGGTAGATGAGAGTATCTTTCCTCTGGAGTAACGCTTCTCATTTACGTTACTCTGAAGACCCTTTCAGCGCAAGTCCTGTAATTCACATAGCACTTGCGCGTAAACTTGCGCCAGAGTAACGATAATGCGCTGGCGTAACCCGACGCAAGTGGAAGTGGGTGTGATCATATGTAAATGATGGGCGGAGCCCAGCGCAGAGGCTTACGTTCAGCGCATCATCCACGGAGCATGCGCAGTGAGTGCGGCTCCACTCGCCCCCTTGTGCGCATGCTCACAACTTCCGTCGGCACCACTTCCTGGGAAACGTCAGCGCAATGCGTTCCGCTGGGCGCTTAAAAGCGCTGGCGGAAACGCCATTCCGGCGCAAAAGTATTTCCGCTTCCCCCCACCCCAGGGAAGATACTTTTGTTTGGTGATGGCTGCTCCCGCTACCCCCAGAGAGAGGAGGAACCTGAATTTTAATGCCCAGGAGGTCTCGCTCATCATTTCGGCAATGGAGACGGATAATGCTTTTCTCCATGGCAAAAAAAGCCGGAAGACCAGCCGGGAGAGGAAGCAGGGCATCCTGGAGTCCATTGCTGCCAGGGTCAATGTCTTGGGCTACTCCACCCGGACTGCTGGGGACATACAAAAAAAAATTAATGATCTGCGGCGCAAGGTGAGGTACAAGGTGGCCTCCATCAGGAGGTATGAGAGGGGCACAGGTGGTGGTCCCCCATGTCCTGTCACCCTGACCGCAGAGGAGGAGGTGGTCGCACGCTGCCTGGAGAGGGAGCAGGTGGAGGGGGTCGCAGGCTATGACTCCGTGGAGGAAGGCACAAGGACAGGTAAGTGTTTTATAATCCCCTATTTGTTGTTTTGCATTTGGGGGGGGAGGGTACATGTGCCAAGTGTGTGGGACCACCAACATGTGTCTGCTTTGTGTCATCCACAGATGACGGAGCTGGGCCATCATCTGTCAGCGTGCATTCCACCCCATCCCCCCCACGCCATCGTGTGCCCGAGCCACTGGGTGGTGAAGAGGTTGTGGAGGAGAGTGGCCACACCACACCTGCCGAGGTGGTTGTAGAGGATCCTGCTGTGGCAGAGCAGGACTTTACCTTAGTTTTGTCTGTCTCCTCCCCTTCTCCTGGGCCGTCTGTCGTCCCCTCCCCCATCCTTGGAAGCCCCTCAAGGGCGACTCCCTCCCCCCGAGGACAACCATCTTCTGGCCCCAGGAAGGCAACCCAGAAGACCAGGGGGGTGTCTGATGGTGTCCAGGACCAGTTGGCGAGGGATCACGCCAGGCAGACGGAACAGATGGGGGCCATAGTTGGGCACTTACAGAAAGTGTCTGACAGCCTGGGCTCCGTTGCCAACCTCAGCAACGCAGTGCAGGATGTAAGCTGCAACTGCGCTGCAGTGGTCACCACTTTGGGGGAGGTGCAGGGGGATATTCGGCACCTTACTGCAGCCGTCCAGGCCAACAGTGCTGCCATCCGGGACCAGGGGAGGCTGAGTCGGCGGGCCCAGCATTATCAGGTCACCCGTCAGCTCCGGATGCAGGCCCAGACGAACTCCTACCTTGGACGGATAGCCAGGGCCTTGGAGGGCATGCAGGCCACACCTGCCAGGAGTGGCCCACCTGGGGATCAGCCACCTCCAGATGCCCCCCCACCCCCACCCACTCCATCCAGGCAGCTGAGGAGCCAGAGAGGGGCCCCCAGAAGAAGCCCCCGGCATCCCCGATGAGGCCTTTTTTTTTTTTCTTGTTTTATATTTTTGGTTTGGACATACTCAGGTCATGAGTTTTTTTTTTCTTTTTCTCAGGTTATGAGATTTTGTTTATTTTATTTATCAGGATATGATATTTTTAATTTCTTTTTGTACTGCACACGGTCAGGAGTGCAGGGGACAGTGTGAATGGTGTGTGAATGTGAGGGGGTGGCACTCCTGAAAGTAAGGGGTGTCACCCTCGGCCGTGGTGGTGAAGTTAACCCCACAGCTGTATGAATGACGTGTGAAAGGTGTGTGAATGGACAGTGACATCATTGGGGCCTTGACGCGGCGTTACTGCTCCCAACTCCTACATGCTGGACTTGGGCTAATCCAATGTGATGTGCATGTGGTGTGTGTGATCTAGGGACATCAGTGGTGTACATGCATGCATTGTCTGTGTTATTAATGTTTTGGTTTAGTGTCCAAAGATGCCTACGGCGAGGACCCTCCTGACTGCTCTTCCATCAGCAGACTGGTTCTCCTCTGGCAGGTGGGGACTGTGTGGGTCGGGGGTCAGGTCATCACGTATGTCAATCTGCATGCCTTTTTTCATAGCAAAGTTATGCAGAATGCAACATGCACCGATGATCTGACACACAAAGGTAGGTGAATACAATAGGGCCCCCCCAGACTTATCCAGGCATCGGAAACGGGACTTCAGGAGCCCGAATGTTTGCTCCACCACTGCACGGGTTTTGATGTGTGCTTCATTGTATTTTCTCTCTCCTCTGGTTTGGGGGTTCCGGAAAGGAGTCATTAGATGGGGTCCCAGTGCATATGCAGAGTCACCTGGAAGGGAAAAGACAGGAGAATGTTAGTCATGCATGTGCGACTTCTGTTGTGCATCACGGGAGGGGATAGTCATGCCTGACTCCCATGTCACTCACCAACCAGCCAGCTGTCCCCATACATGTTCTGGTTAAATTCTGCTGGGATGGGGCTCTGATTGTATATGAAGCTGTCATGGCTGGACCCGGGGTGTTTGGCACGGACGTGCCATATGAGGCGTTGGGCATCAGCTATCACCTGTACGTTGATGGAATGCCAATGCTTCCGATTGCGGTATATGTGCTCTGTGGCACTGGGGGGCTGTAGGGCCACATGTGTGCAATCAATGGCCCCCACAGTGCGAGGGAATCTGGCAATGTTGTAGAAATCTGTCATTGCCTTCTGCCGCAGCTCCTCAGTGGTGGGTCTGATGAACTGGTTGGACATGCGTCTGAGGATTGCCGGGACAACCTGGTGCACACATCTGCTCATGGAGGATTGTGACATCCCAGCCACCACTCCACTTGTACGCTGGAATGATCCACTTGCAAGGAAATGGAGTGTTGCCAGGACCTTCACCAGTGGCTGCACTGCTTGTGAGCGGTGTGTTGGGCTGGTGATGTCATCCTGCAGGGTTGTGGTTAGTTCAAGTATTGCATCTGGGCTGAATCTGAAGAGGCGATACACCTCCTCATCCCCCATGCCAAAGAGGTTCATACGAGTGCGGTATATCCTCTCACGTGCCCGCCTTCTTGGTTCCAGGGGACCCATCAGTAGTTCTAGGACCACAATTGCCCCTGGCATGTTGGCACACAGAGGTGTTGTCCTTGCAAGTGTTGTTGTTCAGCAAGCTCCTATCGTCGGTAACGCTGCTGTAGCTGCTCTCCTGCTGACCTGTGACCGTCTGGAGTAAAGATAAAGCAGCCTTTTGTAGAAATAACTTTGCGCCGGACGGACCAGATACGCGCGGCGCATGTAGCCAGCGTATGGTGCTAATCCGTTCGCGAATTGGGAAATCTCCCTCATTTGCATATTTGCAGGGGAAATCAATGGGCGCGTTCCGCCGGGAACGTTCCGCCGGTCGCAAATGACCCGTTATTGGGCGCATCTAGTTTGGTGGGTACGGGCACATAGAAACGACGGCGCATCATCACAGTTACGCGGCGCATATCCAAATACTCCAGCGCAAGTGTTCGTGAATCTGGCCCAATCTCTCCCTTTCCCTTTTTCCCAGTATTCACTGGTCCATAATAGGGGACATTAGGAGGCGAGCATTTTTACATATATGTACTCTTACACACATGTGTTACGCACTCTAGTTCTATATATATCTATGTATATGTATATATATATATATATATACATACTAGTTTCACTTCACCATTATTTTTATTATATATTTTTTGTATAAGGAATCTATACTTACTCCTCACTTGTTCACTTAATAATTAATGGGCCTACATCTTAGAGGGCACACTTTAATCTATTGGGAATACCCACATATGGATCCCCCTGTGGGGTGTACATTATTGCTCTCGCCATTCCCACTATTGCTCCCGGCATACCATAACCCACAATATTATCAATAGTGGATTTTATATGTATCGTATACACTAGGAAGCATGGATAGGGGATTCTAGCAGGTATACACTATACCCGCACTCCACTTTAAATCTCCCATCCACTATTAACATCTCTTTATCACATTTATATTTTAAGAAACATTCACGATTTCTTGTCACGTTAGGATGCACTGCGTCGCAATTAGGAAACATTAATACCTACTCACCTATGTTTTGTTGAAGTCTGAGACCTAGTGTAGTTATTATAAAACATAGTGGTGTACCTATACTTATGCGGCCTTAATTAGTATAACAATTCTTTCACCATCATCTGTCACACTAGAACGCACAGTTTCACTTAGGAGGTTAATAATATTAATTCACTTATGTCTTGCTGCGGAATGCGATTCTGCGCAGCATATCTAGAACATGGTGGTTTACCTAAACTTGTGCTGTGTCAACCATTCCCATTACATAAGATACGTATTATAGCCCTAAATATTCCATCTTGCATATAGGACAACCATCCCTCACACTTCGAATTATACCTTATAAATACTTTGAGATATTTATGCATTGGTATACACTTCCTGTTTAGATCGCTGTATCTAGGATTGTCGACATGGTAACTATTATTTGGTCCCTACGGGCTCCACATGATTGGAACTTAAATCTGACTGCTGGATTGGTTAACATTAACCTTACAACACGCCCCTACAAGGCTTACAGCCTATCAATATGACTGAACACTCCCGCGGCCACCTTTTCACCTGATTGGTTAACGCTATTGAGCGTCTGTACGTTGCCATGCCGACGTCCTCCATATATTCAGAGAGTTACGGTTTACGTGTACCCGCTTCAGAAGACGTAACTAAACACGAAACGTACGTAAAGCGGATACACGTACTCCTACACGCACTTCCGGGTAACCAGCTGATTGCGCTTGGAACGCACGCCGTTCCCATGCTGGGAGAACAGCCCACGGACTCTTCCAGTGCAGTGTATTTGCTATGCCTACACCTATCTAGGTGGTTTGGCAACAGATTTTATATAATATATTTTTTTGGTCCCCTTTTTTTTTTTTTTTTTTTTTTTTATCTTATTTTTTATCTTACTTTGTATACTGCCAGCCGTGCTCTATTTTTATTGGCTGTCTCATAGCCGGCTACCAATATACATTTCTTGTGTATTTTTTGTATATATACAAATTTTTTGCTGTATTTTTTGTATATACATATATATATTTTTCTGCATATGTTTTGCACACGCCTTTCTTGGCAGTGTCAATAAAACTATTTTAAAACATATTACGCTATGGGAACCTGTTTTCTTTGATTTGGAGGAAACCTGACAGTTAACCATACTTGAACACCTACATCAAGAATACCCACCAGGAACTGTGGACAAGGAAACAACGGCACCAAGGAACAACTGACCGTCTGATACGCACTCTACCCCTGCAGGGGTGATTGCTTCTGGTGAGTGGGGATCCACAAGGGGGAGCACCGGACCCACTGCGAGTTAACACCTGATGCATTGTTAAGATCACCTACCCACTTAGGTGCACCCTGAACTCTTCACTACAAACTTGATTATATCTGCTTTATGGACTTTTGTATTATATGCGTTTATGTCTTTTTTGACACCACCTGTACTTACTGCTTTCTTTCATTTGATTACGGGACTTAGCTCATATGTATATGTGAACTAGGCTTTGTTAAGGTTTTTAACCACAATTTTCTTACTGTGGTAAGCAGGTTGTGGACACCTTATCCACCTATAGTATACTTTGCATTTTATACTCATGTTATGTAGCAACACCGACATACATCTTTTGTCTGTGATCCAGAGCAATATACTCACCATCATAATCATCAGGCAGATATTTAACACAGGGAATGTTGCCCTAATAGAACCTATATATCAACCGAGTGGTTATATATCGGGCTAGTTATATATATAACACATCAGCGACAGCGCCACCACCCCCACTTTTTGTCCATTTATTTCATTATACTCCCTCAGGGGAGTTATATTTAGGGGGGGCAGCAGTCGCCTACTATACCATAACCCATCACCCTTATATACTATCCTAAGCACAGTTTATCCTCCTTTCTATAACTTGCTGGACAATTGTCTACCTGGCGTTTGTTGTTACCGGAACCCTTCCTCGGAGCCACTTGTGAATGACTGCCCTGAAAGCCTTGGAAATTATCCTGATTCCTCCTCCTCCTCCTTCTCCCCCTGTGCCACATCCTCTTCCATCATTGCCCGTAGTGTTTTTTCAAGGAGGCATAGAACTGGCATAGTAACGCTGAGAATGGCGTCATCGGCACTAGCCATGTTGGTGGAGTACTCGAAACAGCGCAACAAGGCACACAGGTCTCACATGGAGGCCCAGTTATTGGTGGTGAAGTGGTTCTTTTCCGCAGAGCGACTCACGCGTGCGTGCTGCAGCTGAAACTCCACTATCGCCTGCTGCTGCTCGCACAGTCTGGCCAGCATGTGCAAAGTGGAGTTCCACCTTGTGGGCACGTCACATATGAGGCAATTAGTGGGAAGGCAGAGGTTACGCTGCATCGCTGACAGGCGAGCAGCAGCAGGGTGAGAATGCCGAAAGTGCGCACAGACGGCCCACACTTTCTGCAGCAGCTGTGGCATATCGGGGTAAGTTTTAAGGAACCTCTGCACCACCAAATTAAGCACATGTGCCAGGCAAGGGATGTGCGTATAACTGGCTTGTCCCAGAGCTGCTACAAGATTTCGCCCATTATCGCACACCACCAGGCCCGGCTTGAGGCTCACTGCCAGCAACCACTCATCGGTCTGTTGTTCCATGTCCCTCCACAACTCCTGCGTGGTGTGGGGTTTTTCCCCCAAACAGGAACGTTTTAAAACTGCCTGCTGTAGTTTTCCCATGGCTGTGCTGAAGTTGGTGATGAATGTGTTACCCTGACCGGATAAGGAGGCGGTAGAGGATGAGGAAGCGGAGTAGGAGGAGTTAGCAACAGGAGGCAAACTGAAGCGCCCTGCAATCCTCGGTGGTGGAAGGACATGCGCCAAACTGCTATCCGCCTCAGGCCCAGCTGCCACTGCATTTACCCAGTGTGCTGTTAGGGACATATAACGTCACTGACCGTGTTTACTGGTCCACGTATCTGTAGTTAGGTGGACCTTGCCACAGATGGCGTTGCACAGTGCACACCTGATTTTGTCCCCCATTTGGTTGTGCAGGGAAGGGATGACTCGCATGGAAAAGTAGTGGTGGCTGAGCATGACGTACTGTGGGACAGCCAATGCCATCAGGCTTTTAAAACTCTGCGTCTCCACCAGACGGAATGACAGCATTTCAAAGGCCAGAAATGTTGAAATGCTGGCATTCAGGGCCAGTATTGGGGGTGGGTAGGAGGGTACTTCCTCTTCCGCTACAGTGTTTGGGAAATAGAGAGCTGAACTCTTCCATGGGACATTGTGGAGATGTTTGGTGACCCAGGTGGTAGTGTTGCTTGCCGATCCTCTTATTGCAGGGTGGCAGGTGCCACTGTCACTACAGAGGTGGATGAAGAGGCCGAGACTGAAGCAGAAGAGGAAGCAGGAGGAGCCAGAGACCTTTCTTGGTTTTTGAGGTGTCTACTCCACTGCAGCTCGTGCTTTGCACTTAGATGCCTGGTCATGCATGTTGTGCTCAGGTTGAGAACGTTTATGCCTCGCTTCAGGCTCTGATTGCACAGCATGCAAACCACTTTTGTCTTTTCATCAGCACATTGTGTGAAGAACTGCCACTCTAGGGAACTCCTTGGACCTGGCTTTGGTGTGCTCGGTCCCTTGCTGCGTTGGGCAGTAGCAGGCGTACTGTCTAGGGGACGGACGCTCCGCTTTTGCACCCTGCTCCCTCTTCTGCTGTGCTAGTGGCTCTGTGCTACCACCGCCTCTTCCTCCGGACTACACAGGTCACCTGCATGACATTGATTCCATGTGGGGTCGAGGACCTCATCGTCCTCCACATCATCTTCCACACAGTCTTCACCACTGCCATCCTTGTCGGTCTGCACAATTGCTAAGCAGCAGCAGTTGGCAACTGTGTTTCTTCATCATCCCAGCCATGCTGTGATGGTCCCCCCATGTACTCATCTTGAAACATAAATGGTTGGGCATTGGTGCACTCAATCTCTTCCACTTCTGGGGCAGGGCTAGGTGGATGGCCCTGGGAAAACATGCTAACAGACTCATCAAAAAGCAGAAGAGACTTCTACATGATTTGGGGCTCAGACTGCTTGGCTGATTTGCAAGGGGGTGAGGTGAAAGACTGATGGACATCGGCTGCAGGTGCCAACTCTGATCTTTCAGCACAAGACTGGTTGGGAGACAATGTGAAGGAACTGGAGGCACTGTCAGCAACCCAATCTACTATCACCTGTTCTGCTCCTGGCCTCAACATTCGTAGAGCCAGATTAGGCCCCACCAAATACCACTGCAGGCTCTGTCACCTACTCGCAGCTGAGGAAGGTGTTTCACGTGTGCGTGTAGCTGGCACAGGTCGACCAACAGGAGCTCCACCAGCAGCACCACGACCGCGGCCACATCCCTTATTTGACGTTCTCATTTTTCTTAAATGTAGGATTTTGCCTTAAATGGCACAATAGAAGAACAGTATCTAAAGGGTGTATCTCACACGTACAGATATGCAAGAAACGCACCAAAAAAAATGATTTGCCCTAAATATTTTTTTGGAATAGTACAATAGAAAAACAGTATATAAAGTGTGTATCTCACACATACAGATATGGAGGAAACACGGCAAACACTGGAGGAAACACTGCAAAATATATTTTTTTGCACCAAAATGGGTGTTTTTTCCCCCCCCCCCCTCCATCTCGTCGTTTCCACAGTCTCCCCCCCTGGGGTTCCCTTTCTCTCTCTTCTTTTATATCACTCTTAAGTTTTCAGCAAAGCTCCAGGTTTTTTTAAATTCCTTCCAGGTACCCCATTTGTCTCTTGGATCCCCATTATCTTCCACCCCTCCAATTCTCAACTCCTCCCTCCTATGGGTTTCCTCTACTGCGTCCATCCACTCCCACACCTGGGGGCTTTCCTTTTCCCTCCATTTTTTAGGTATTAACCTTTTTGCCGCATTTAAAAGCTGTGGGGTCAAGGATTTTTTATATTCCTTTATAGGAACGGCTCCCCCATGAAAGAGGATAACCCAAGGGTCTTCCACAATCTCTTTTTTTGTTATTTCCTTAATCAGGGTTAATATTTTTTTCCAATAGTTTTTGATCTTGGGGCAGTTCCACCATATATGGGCCATTGTCCCCCTAGATGAACAGCCTCTCCAGCAGTCGGCTGACTCCCCTCCTCTATATTTATTAATTTTGTCTGGGGTGGCATACCATCCTGTAATTAGTTTATAGTTCATCTCGGCCGTTCTAACGTCTATTGCTGATGAATGGGTTAAGTTTATAATTCTTTCTACAGTCGTCTTTCTCCTAGTGCTTTCCAATTCTCTTTCCCATTTTTTAATGTACCTGGGAACCCCCATCTCCTCCGCCTTCATCAGGAATTTGTATAGTTTTGAAATATTCCCTTTTGAATTTTCAGCTAAGCAAAGCTGTTCCAGGGGCGTATACTCCTTCTGTTCCCTTATTGGGCCCGGGAGGCTCCTGATGAAAGAGGATAGCTGTCGGTATCTCCATTCATTACACCCTGTGAGTTCTGACTTGCTTTTAATCTCTTGGAGTGACATAATTTTACCCTTTTGAGTGATGTCTTTTACCTGAATTCTATTTTTAATCCAGTTCCCACCTTCCTCTTTCAATCCTGGTGTAAAAAATGTGTTATCTTTTAAATCTATTAATGGTGAATTATATTTTGATCCTAGCTGTTTGTGAATTCTGTCCCATACCCTTAGTGCTGTCCGAGTGATTTCATGTGCATTTGTTCCCCCGCTTCTGAGGTGTGGCGGGTTCCACATTATTCTACCTAATTGTGTCCCTGCGCGTGTGCATTCCATCTTTACCCATCTTTTATCGTGATTTTCTTTAGCCCATTCTATTATGCGCGAGATTACCGAGGCGTTGTAATATTTTCTTATCTCCGGGGCTGCTAGTCCACCCTGTTTTTTTTCTTGTTTTAGAACATGAAAAGAGATTCTATGGGCCAGATTCAGGAACAGTTAGGCTGGCGGATCCAGTGATCCGCCAGCCTAACTGTGACTTTGAGCCGGCGTTTTTGTTTTCTGTAACCAGAAAACAAGAAACGCCGGGTTGAAGCTCCGATGCGATCAGCGTAACTGAGTTTCGCCATCGCATCGTTACTTCAACTTAAAAATGGCGCCGGGGGCGTTCCCGCCGATTTCCGCTCAAAAAATATGTTAATGAGCGGAAATCGGCAATTCACGAGCGAATTCCGGCGCGACGCAATGACGGTACGACGTTTCCGGACGGGATACGTGGCGCAAAGATATACCTACATGGGGTTGGAGTATCCTATGTTAGGTATAGGCGTCGTCATCGCGTCGGGAAAAAAAAAAATCACGTCGCTTGCGTAAAAAGTTCATGAATGGGAATGTGACGTCATTGACGTTCATTCACAGAATTTGGAGCATGCGCACAGGGATGTTTTAACACTCGACGCATGCGCAGTACGTTCGCGGCGGGATCGCGCTTCGTTTAAATACTACACGCCCCGTACCCGCCCAATTTGAATTCCGCCGGCTCATTTGCGATGCGCTGCCGCAACTTTAGGAGCAAGTGCTTCTTGAATAACAGCACTTGCTCCTAAAATTTCTGCAGCGTAACGCAAATGAGAAGCGTTACTCTGGAGCAAAGATGCTCCCATCTACCTGAATCTGGCCCTAAGTTTCTTATTGTTCCATATATACTTCGCTAACAAGGAGTTAAGTATTTTGAAGTAGGCTTGTGGTACAGCTACGGGGAGCATCTGAAATCTATACAAGATTTTTGGCAATAATATCATCTTTACTATATTTATCCTTCCGAACCAGGAGATCGGCCGGTTCTTTATTTTCTTAATTTCGTCTTTAATTTCGTCTAATAGGGGGATATAATTTGATCCATATATTTTTTTTAGTGATTTTGTTAATTTTATTCCCAAGTACTTTATCTCTTTGCGCCAGGTGAAGTTATACGCTTTTTTAATAAATCTTTCTTCAGGCTCCTTTAATATTTAACATTTCTGTTTTGGACACATTCATTTTAAAGTTGGAGATCTCTCCATATTGTTTGATATTAGCCATTAAGTGAGGTAATGTAGATCTTGGGTTCCTCACAAAGAATAGCACATCGTCCGCAAAAGCGGCTAACTTGTGCTCTTCTTCTCCCATTCTTATCCCCTTGATGTTGTGGTCATTACGTATCATTGCTAGCAGGGGCTCTAGAGATAGCACAAAAAGGAGTGGAGACAGGGGGCACCCCTGCCTGGTCCCATTCCTCATTTTAAATGGTGTTGATAGGGATCCATTGATTTTCACTCTGGCCTGGGGGTGGTGGTACAGAGTTTGGATCTTCTTCCTCATCCCTGGGCCTATCCCCACCTCTTCTAATATTTGCATCATGAGCCCCCAGTCTACTCTGTCAAACGCTTTTTCCGCATCAACTGACAGAAGTAGACTGGGGGCCCCGTTTTCTTTGATCTGCCCAAGTATCAAGAGGGCCCTCACCCCATTGTCTTTCCCCTCCCTCCCTGGTATGAATCCCACCTGGTCTGGATGGACCAGGCCCTTCATTGTCTCCTTCATACGCTCTGCCAGGATCTTGGCATAAATCTTTATGTCTACGTTCAATAGTGAGATTGGCCTAAATCCCGAACAGAGCGTAATATCTTTCCCCTCCTTTTCTATAACCGTGATGTTTGCTGTCGAAGCCTCCCTACTTAGATCATATTCAGACCCTAGTCCATTAAAATACTGACATAATCTTGGGATCAAAATAGTTCCAAACCTTTGCAGGTATCTGGTTGTAAAGCCGTCAGGCCCGGGGCTTTTCCCTTTAGCAGAGTTTTTAACAATTCTCCTTATTTCCTCTTCCGTAATTGGCCTGTCTAGATTTTCCGCTACTTCTTTGTCTATTCTAGGGAGGTTGGCTCTCCTTAATACTTCCTCTATATTTGCCTCTTTTTCTCCAGGGTTCCAGTTCTTTTGTTTCACATTATATAGGCCCTCATAGTAATTTTTAAACTCTTCGGCTATATCCTTTGTGTTGTATACCAGGTCCCCGTTCTTTTTTCTAATTTTTTCTATATAGTTCCTGCCTTTCTTTTTCTGTACCATTCTGGCCAGGGATTTACTGGGTTTGTCCCCCCAAATATATCTTTCTCTTTCAATGCTATTTAGATCTTTCTTAACTTCCTGGTCTGTGAGTGCTCTATATTCCTCTCTTTTGAGTATTAATTTATGCCATATTTCTCTTTTTTGGCCTCTTTTTTTATGTTCCTGTTCCAGTTTTAAGATTTCTTTCGCCGTTTCCTTTAACATCCTTATTTTTTCTTTCTTTTTCCTGGCTCCCTCCCTTATGAATATTCCCCTGATGTAAGCTTTATGGGCTTCCCAGAGTGTGGCCCTAGATATCCCCTCCGTGTCGTTCTCGAGGAAGTACATTTCTAATTCCTCCTGCACTCTTTTAACTATATCTTCATCCCCCATTAAACTCACGTCTAATCCCCACTCGGGTGGAGTGGTTCTTCAGTCGGATACAATCAGTTTCATGGTTAAGGGTGCGTGGTCAGATAACGTCGTAGCTTCTATGCCCGTTTCCACAACCCTCTCCAGTAGTCTGTGCTCCACAAGTATATAATCTATCCTCGAGTACGTTCCGTGCACAGGGGAGAAAAATGTAAAGTCCCTAGTTTTGGGATGTTGGATTCGCCATACATCAACCAACTGGTCCTGGTGCATTCTTTGCTTCAGTGTTTTTAACTGGCTTTCCTTTGTCCCCTGTGCACGGGACGTACTATCTAACTCGGGTTCCATACATAAGTTAAAATCCCCCATTAGTATCACATATCCTGCCTCAAAGTTTTTTAATTTTACTAGGATTTTTTTCACATAACCTGCGGAATCAGTATTAGGAGCATATATATTGGCTAGCGTATATTCTATTCCTCCCAGTTTTCCTTTCAGAAATATATACCTTCCTTCGGGATCTGTCCCTCTGTCTTCCAACTCAAAGCGTGTCCCTCTTGCTATCCCAATTGCTACTCCTCTCGCCCGCTTGTTTATTGTATCCCCGTAGTACCATATCGGATGGCTATGTGAGTATAATCTCGTGTTAGATTTCAGAGTCAAGTGGGCCTCCTGCAAGAAGGCTATATCCGCTTTGTAGTGCTGTATTTCCCTTAAAATTTTATGTCTCTTGACAGGTGAGTTTAAACCCTTCACATTGTATGACAAGAATTTAATCTCTGTCATCTAAGTATATTATTTAAAGAATACCAGGATATATCCTAAGATAGAGGCTGGTCCTAGCGCTCAGTGGACAAATCTTCTAATTTAATAGATTATATAAGTATATATGCAGAAAAAGCAGCTATTATAATGAAAAAAAGTGTATGAAAGAAATATGTCTCTATGAGGCATTAACAGCGCTATATGAATTTATATCAATTGAACTCATAAGTTCAAAATCTGCTTTTGTGAGGTGCAAACATCAATCAGGACCTCCTATCCTAAGAATGGCAGCTAACCTCAGATACTGAAAACAATATGACAACAGCTATTATACATTAAAATAAAATAATAAAATACAATCTTAAGTGTATATGACACACATATGTCAATGGGGTGCTTCTTTTTTAAAAAAATACAAATAATGGTAAAAATAAAAATAAAGCACATAGTCTGTAGATCTATAATGTTCTTTGTGGGGAAAAAAACTTGAAATTGGTTGAAAAGACACAAATCCAGGCTTTCCTTCACTTGTAGCCCCCCTCACGGTTTTGTACTCACCAGATAGACATGGTGTTAATTGCCTTCAGATATTGGGATCTCCCTCCTGTTGAGTTCAGCCCAGTCCAGCAGCAATGTTTCTCCTCCAAAAGGTATGGATGGGGTTACGTGCGTGTTTGCAGCAAGAGCAATCATGTGGACAAAACCATAGAGAAAGAGGACATAGCGTAATACTGTCTTTATTAAATAAACAAACCCCGTTTAAAATTGTGCTTACAAAAGTAATAACAAAGGTGTGCACATCGGTTGCAATGTTACTGCTCACTCTGCTAGCCAAGCGTCTCCGCTCCGTCTCCAGCTGATGTGTCCCGGGTGTAACTTGCTCCGTCTGTACGATACGTCGTGTAGCCACGCCCTGACGCGTTTCGTGATTGGCTCACGTCATCAGAGGGCGTGGCTACACGGCACGACTAATCGTATTTATAGGTGGATGCCGACCATTCGGCTCCTCCCCTCTCCCATTGTCAGCAGCTTGCAGAGGGGAGAATATTACACTCCTCTCTGCCTGAAATCCCGCCCTGCTGCCAATAGGATTTAGAGTGTCCGGGTCGCCCCTCCTCTGTGATACTAGTCTGCTGTCTGCCATAGCCTAGAGCGTCCTCCATATTGTCGTAGCGCAAGACAGTATGATTACCCGATGCGCTACTCTACATTATGGATCTACTAGGTACTGCTCCAGGAAGTTTATTGTCTGCTCGCGCGGCTCACTACACGCACAACTTAGAGTACCTCGCTGCTGACATAAACAAAAGACTATGGATTAAAGACTCAGACTGACAGCAGCTGTATCTTTTTGGCATACATAATATATAATCCTAATAATGTTCACACCTGGCTATCCCTTATTAAAGGTGGTAATACCAGTACTATTCATACCCAGTTATGGATTACATATTAATACGTTTCATCAGCAGTATGTAATTATTACCACTGAAAAGGTAAATGTGACATAGTCACTTGTGCCAGAGTAAAAACTATTGACATACACATGAATATATCCTTAAAAATCAACATATGAAATACACTATAATTTTTCAACATATAAAATACACTATAATTTTTCATCCTGTATATTATACTGTTAAAAGTGTCACATAAGCCAATACTCTTATTATACTCCAATTTGCTATGAGTGTGACCCTTAATCTACCTTAATTCTATGTGTCCAATAGAGATAGATGCATGGTCATTGGTGGGCTAAAAAAATAATAATAATAATAAAATAAAGGTAAATAAAATGAAGGGTAAAACATTGAATAGAGTAAAGATAGAATAGAATAAAATAAATAACTAAGTATATTATTTGTTCTTTTTCTTTCTTTGTTGTTACCTTTCTACCTCCCTTAAGGGGCTCCTTGGGGTTAGGTAAACTAGACAATGTGGATACGACGAGATGGCCCCCCTCCCCCCCCTCCCCCGCTTCCCCCCCCCCTACCCCCCATCCATCCACCCCCCTCTTCCCTCCTGGCCTATTACAGGCCTGGGAACCGCTCTAGGTTTCCTCCACTCCTTCACCTTCGGCTCCTCTCCATGAGGTGGTTCTCCAGGACTGCCTTCTGACTGCCACTTCCACCCCCCACCCCCCCCCTGGGCAACATTCTTTTGGTGCTAAGCCATCCAGTCTGGTAATTCGGGAGCTATTATGTCCAGTTTCTGGCAGAACCTCTCTAGATCTTCTGGAAATACTAAACGTGCAGTGACTCCCTCTTTAAAGCCTATAAGACACGCAGGGAAACCCCACTGGTACTTTATATTCTTCATCCGCATCAGGTCTAACAGCGGTTTCAAATGTCTTCTTCTTGTTAAAGTTTCTCCGGAGAGGTCAGAGAATATTTGGATTTTGTTTTCTTTATAGATGATTGGGGGTGCCCCTCTTAATCTACTCCATATTTCCGCCTTGTCTTCAAATTTTCTAAAGCGCACTATGATATCTCTAGGGCCCTTTCCCACCGGTTGTTTTGGGTTTCCCACTCTATGGACCCGCTCTAGTTTAAGAGGCTTTCCTTCAGCCGGTTTGTCCAACAGAGGGTTGAAAATTATATTCATAATAGCTCTTAGGTCCTCTCCCTTCTCTTCCACTATCGCACGTATTCTTAGGTTCTGGCGCCTATTGCAATTTTCTTGGTCTTCTAACCGGCAAGCTAGAGTTCTTTGGTTGACTGTCATTACTTGGACTTGTGTTTTTAACTTGTTCAATTCTTGGTCTTGTTCTTCTATTCTTTTTTCCGTTTCTTCTATTCTTTCAAGTAATCCCCCCAAATCTGTTCTTAATTTATTGATTTCTGTTTTTATCAGATTTTCCATCCTCAGCAGCATCTCATTCATCTCTGCTTTTGAGGGGGGTTGTGTGTCTTGTACTGCTTCCTCTAGTCTACTGTGATCATATTCACTTTCCAGGGTTGTCTCACCTTTTGAGCGGTTCGCATTTACCTCTCCTGTTTTTCTTTTTTCTTTGTCCGTTTTTTTTACTACCCCTGGGCTTTTGGGGTTTCCCTCTTGTGTCATGTACTGCTGTATTGAGCTATTGCCGGCGTTATTTTTCGGTGTTTTAGAGGCAACGCCTCTCGTCGACCTACTCATTTTAATTTTGTTCGTCGGTCTAATTCTTTTCCCCAGTTTGCCTCTCGTAGCATGCACCACACCCCCCCTATTCCACCCCGTCCCGAGACCCTGAAGGGCCCCCGTACTTCCACCTGCCGAAAATTGGGCTGATGTAGTTACGCCCTCCCAAACTTAATGTTGATCCTTTGTTGTTTTTATTTGGGGATACCGTTAATTTTGTGCATATGAGCTTTCACCCACCCAAAACACCTCTTTTGCTCTCCTACTCTCTTTCCTCTTACTGTCTTTGGGGTACTCGTAGGCTTCCAACTTCAAGAGCGTTTTGCAAGTTCCAATTTAATATTTGGGATTTCCTTCTCCTTTATTTTGTGGAGATATTGTACTGAATTTTCTCAAGCCCTTAGTCCTGTCCCAATTCAAGTGATCGGATAAGCTGGTTGCCCCGCACTGTCCCCATGCACCTCTTCTTTACCCTCCAATGTCCACTCTCCGAGAGCAGGAGCCGGTGAGTTTTATCTTTGGGCTTAATCCCGTTAATTGGCTGGTGCCCAGACTATTTTGAGGCTATAGGTCAAGTCTCTGTTTGCACACTTCCCTTTCGGCAATTGAGTTTAATTAACTCTTTTCTGTCCCAGGAGCGATCGTTCATTGGGGGACCTTATTGCCAAATAGGGGCGTTTTACTTATTCCCCCTTTCACTCCGCTCTCCTCATTTAAGATTAAGCCTTCCTTGCCATAATGCTAAGAGGGTCAGCATTCTCTTTTATTTATTTTATATTGATGGATGGCTTTGTGCTTTATGCTTCTTTTGCTCTATTAACTAGTCACAAGTCACAGGTAAAACATTCCTCCACCAGAAGAAAGAAACAAGAGAAAAAAGGCACACCTGGTTGCTTAGATCTTACTTGCACCAATTACATTTATATTGCCTTGTAATAACACTACATTGCCATTGTACTGCTGGTAGTGCCAAATCATATAGAGGGGGGGTCACAGGGGGGGTGGAGGGGGGATGGGGGTCCCCGTCTGCTCTCGGCTCAATGAGCGCCTCACCCGTCCCTCAGATTCCTTCCAATCGGTGTCTTGGATGCTGGATGTCTCCTGCTGTAGCGATCGCTTCCCTGACGGATCCCGGCGTGCACCTTTTCCGCTTGCTGCTCTGAGGCATCTGCCTTCCAAGCGCGCCTATCATGGATTCGCTGCTTCTACCGATTGCATCCCTCCGATTGCCGAGGGATCGCGTGAGACGGATCCCCTGGTCTCCTGGGTCACGGGCTTGCTCCTCGCTAGGCTCCCGCCTCTCACAGCCTCTCACGCTGTGCTTCGCCCCGCTGAGCCGTCGGATCCTCGTTGCGGCATAGACGGCATAGACCTCTGACAGCCATAGAGCAGCCGGGCACCTCCCTCCTCCTCACGCACGTCACGTCCTCATGACGCCTGCCCTCTCGTCAAGTTGAAAATGTTTTTTGAATAGAACAATAGAAGAACACTAGTTAAAGTGTTTATCTCACATGTACAGATATGGGGGAAACACAGCAAACACTGGAGGAAACACTGCAAAATATTTTTTTTGCCCTAAATGGGTGTTTTTTGAATAGCACAATAGAGGAACACTAGCTAAAGTGTTTATCTCACACATACAGATATGGAGGAAACACTGCAATTTTTTATTTATTTTTTGCCCTAAATGGATGTTTTTTGAATAACACAATAGAATAAAAGTATCTTTCAGAGTATCTCACTGTAACATTTGCAGTGCTGGTGTAATTAGATTTTAGAAGCAGGACAGATTCCTATATATTTCTCTCCCTACAAGCACAAGCAGGAACCTTCCCCTAAAGTACCTTGCAGAGTATCTCAAAGTAACATAGGCAGTGCTGGTGTAATTAGATTTTAGAAGCAGGACAGACTCCTATATATTTCTCTCCCTACAAGCACAAGCAGGAACCTTCCCCTAAAGTATCTTGCAGAGTATCTCACAGTAACATATGCAGTGCTGGTGTATTTAGATTTCTGAAGCAGGACAGACTCCTATATATTTCTCTCCCTACAAGCACAAGCAGGAACCTTTACCTAAAGTAACGTGATTTTTGAAGCAGGACAGTCTGACTCCTATCTAATTCTCTCCCTCAGAAGAGCAGCAGCAGCAGCCTTTCTCTACCCTATCTAAAGCAGAGTGACGAGCTGTGCGCCTCTAACTTATATAGAGGCTGGGTCACATGCTCGGTCACATGCTGCACTGGCCAATCACAGCCATGCCATTAGTAGGCATGGCTGTGATGGCTTCTAGGTCACACGAGTAAAACAAATGGTGATTGGCTGCCCTGCAGCGCGCCATTACATTGACGAACACCGAATCCGAACACAAACTTACAGTAAATTGTTCGGGTTTGGGTCTGGGTACAAAAAATCCAAAAGTCCAGTACGAACCCAAACTTTATAGAACAAACAAACAAAAAAAAATTAAAACGCCCTGTCCCTAGTAGCTTGCACTCAAAAGTGAACATGCATGTAAGTCCCGCCCACATATGTAAACACCGTTCAAATCACACATGTGAGGTATTGACTTGTGCGTGAGAGCGAGAGCAATACTTATAGCATTATGTTTATATAACACATAGGCTTGTGTGCTAATGAGGCAATTGAAAACACATTGACTAAGTTCAGTCTCTACTTTGGGTGAACTTGTAAGTGGTTACACCTGTTAAGGATGTCCTTTAATTACTAAACCAAAAAAACACGCTCTATGAGCATGCTCAGAGACATCCAAGTGCTGTTCCCACACAAAAAGCAACATCAAAAAATCTAAGTCCCTGGGCATGCTCAGTTCACCAGAAATGCAGAGGCAGAAACATAAACAAAGCTGCCGATCTCATGCTTTCCAGCCTGAAGGACAGATGTGAAGTCTTTTTGAATTATTACATAAAAAAAAATTAAAATGCCCCTGTCCCTAGTAGCTCGCACTCAGAAGCGAACATGCATGTAAGTCCCGCCCACATATGTAAACCCCGTTCAAACCACACATGTGAGGTATTGACGCGTGCGTTAGAGCGAGAGCAGTACTTATAGCACTAGACCTCCTCTGTAACTCTAAACCAGGGATCCTCAAACTACGGCCCTCCAGCTGTTACAGAACTACAAATCCCATGAGGCATTGCAACACTCTGACATTCACAGACATGACTAGGCATGATGGGAATTGTAGTTCCTGAACACCTGGAGGGCCATAGTTTGAAGACCCCTGCTCTAAACTGTTAACCTGTAAAAAAAAAAATCAAGCGTCGCCTATGGAGATTTTTAAGTCCCGAAGTTTGGCACCATTCCATGAGTATGCGCAATATTAAAGTGTGACAAGTTAGGTATCTATTTACTCGGTGTAACATCATCTTTCACATCATCCCTAAAAATTGGGCTAACTTTACTGCTTTGTTATTTTTTAATTCATGAAACCGTTTTTTTTTGGCAAATAAAAAAGGCGCTTGAAAAATTATTGCACAAATACTGTTGGAAATAAAAAAAATAATGACCGCCACTTTATTCCCTAGGGTGTCTGCTAATAAAATATATATAATGTTGATGGGGACGAGGGTCTCAACCCCACAACCCTGGCCGGTGGTTGTGAGGGTCTGTGGGCAGGGGGCTCATCTGAAATCTGGAAGACCCCTTTAACAAAGGGGACCCCCAGATCCCAGCCCCACCTGTGTGAAATGGTAATGGGGTACATTGTACCTCTACCATTTCACCAAAAAAAGTGTAAAAAATTACAATAGTCGGTTTTTGACAATTCCTTTATTAATATCTTCTTACCGCGCTTGAAATTGAAGTCCCCACCATGTGACGCTCCTGTGACCCTCTGATGCCATGGGTAAACTCATAAGAAAGTCCCCGTGTGGGACATGTGCATCAGAGGGGGGCGGGGTCACAGGAGCGTTACACGGCAGGAACTTAAATTGGAAGATCTTACATATCTTGCGTGGCTTCTTCTTTCCTGGACGCTGTGCTAGAAATTGAAGTCCCCGCCGCGTGACACTACTGTGACCCCGCCCCCTCTGACGCACATGTACCACACAGGGACTTTCTTATGAGTTTACCCATGGCATCAGAGGGGGGCGGGGTCACAGGAGCGTCACATGGTGGGGACTTCAATTTCAAGCGCAGAATCCGGGGAAGAAGATGCAAGATGCGGATGAGAAGCCCGATGGAAGGAGAAGAAGATGGAAGAAGATGCCGGTCAATATGCGGACGAGAAGACCCAAGAAAGAAGCAGAGGGAGAAGAAGATGGAGGAAGAAACCGGAATGAAAGCAGAAAATAAGAAGATAGAAGAAGAAGAAGAAGAAGAAGAAGCGCGGAAAGAAGATATTAATAAAGGAATTGTCAAAAACCGGCTATTGTCTTTTTTTACATTTTTGGTGAAATGGTAGAGGTACAATATACCTCATTACCATTTCACACAGGGGGGGGGGGTGGGATCTGGGGGTTCCCTTTGTTAAAGGGGTCTTCCAGATTTCCATAAGCCCCCTGCCCACAGACCCCCACAACCACCGGCCAGGGTTGTGGGGATGAGGCCCTTGGCCCCATTAACATGGGGACAAGGTGCTTTGGGGGGGACCCCAAAGCACCCTCCCCATGTTGAGGGCATGTGGCCTGGTACAGGTCAGGAGAGGGGCGGCCACACTCTGTCCCCCCTCTTTTCTGTGGCCGGCTCGTTACGTGCTCGGATAAGGGTCTGGTGTGGATTTTTGGGCGAACTCCACGCCATTTAAAAAAAAAAATTGGGGTGGAGTTCCCCTTAAAATCCATACCAGACCTGAAGGGCCTGGTATGGATATTTGGGGGAAACCCCACATCATTTTTTTTCTTTTTTATGGCGGGGTTCCCCTTAATATCCATACCAGACCTGAAGGGCCTGGTAATGGAATTTGGGGGGACCCCACACTTTTTTTTTGTTTTTTATGAATGAATTCTCTCAGAATTGCCAAGAGCCGACAATTCATTATTGCTGCGAGTGATTTTTAAGTGACTTTTTTTCCTTCAGAATGTCATTTTGAGCAGGGACAGTTCTAAGTACATGCTGACTTTACACCCCCCCCCCCCCCCGGTACGAAATTTAAAGGAATATTTCACTTTTATTGTTGCAATTTAAGCATTATTAAATTCACTGCTCCCAAAAAAACTTCTGTTTAAAAAAAAACACTTTTTAGGACAACAACTAGCATATTAACCTTGAAAATTAACAATTTTGATTTCTCCTATAGACTTCTAAAGAGAGTTCGGCTGCGGCTTTACATATTAATTGCATTGCGCCATGTGCTTTGCCGGTTCATGAGCCTAATTAAGGATTCATCCGGCGTGCCAACTTAGCCTTGAACCGGCGCAGCGCATTGATAATAGTAAATCAGCCCCTTTGTCTATATCTAGATTATTGTCTGTGCAGATCACACTAACGTTCCAGTTTTTTAGAATCATCTTCCTCACATTAACAGACCGACCGTTCGCGCGAACATTTAGAACCCCATTGAAGTCTATGGGACTCGAACGTTCGAATAAAAAAAACGATAATTTAAAAGACCAATATTCAAGTTATTGTTGGAAAACGTCTTTGAGAACCCGGGTCTTGCCCCAGGGAACATGTATCAATGGAAAACAGTTTAAAAAACAGTCGTTTTTCAAGGAGCAGGACTCCTGAAAAAACGACCGTTTTGAAAACTGTTTTTTCCATTGATACATGTTCCCTCGGGCAAGACCCGGGTTCTCAAAGACGTTTTCACAGGCAAACTATAGACACCCATCAGGTAAAATATTTAAAGGAATTTTTCTTTTTTTTTAATTTAAGCATCATTAACCACTTGTTCACCGCCCACCGTCAAATGACCGCGGGCGGAGGACTCCATTGTTCTGACAGCACGTCATATGATGTGCTGTCTCTTTAAAGCCGCGGGCGGGCGCGCACACACGCCGCTCTGCTGGGATCCCGGTGCGAGTGCCCGGCGGCAACGATCGCCCCCGGGCACACGCGATTACCCAGTAACTGAGCGGGGACGTGGAGCTCTGTGTGTAAACACAGAGCTCCACGTTCTGTCAGGGAGAGAGGAGACCGATGCTGTGTCCCTTGTACATAGGGACACATCCGGTCACCTCCTCCAGTCACCCCCCCTCCCCCTACAGTTAGAACACTCATAGGACACACATTTAACCCCTTCCCCGCCCCCTAGTGGTTAACCCCTTCACTGTCAGTCACATTTATACAGTAATCAATGCATATTTATAGCATTGTTCACTGTATAAATGTAAATGGTCCCAAAAATGTCACAAAAGTGTCCAAAGTGTCCGCCATAACGTCGCAGTCCCAATAAAAAAATCGCAGATTGCCGCCATTAATAGTAAAAAAATTAAATAATAAAAATGCCATAAACTATCCCCTATTTTGTAAACACTATAAATTTTGCGCAAACCAATCGATAAACGCTTATTGCATTTTTTTTTACCAAAAATATGTAGAAGAATACGTATCAGCCTAAACTGAGGAAAAAAATATTTTTTTTATATATTTTTGGGGATATTTATTATAGCAAAAAGTAAAAAATATTGCATTTTTTTTTCAAAATTGACGCTCTATTTTTGTTTATAGCGCAAAAAATAAAAACCGCAGAGGTGATCAAATACCGCCAAAAGAAAGCTCTATTTGTGGGAAAAAAAGGACACCAATTTTGTTTGGGAGCCATGTCGTACGACCGCGCAATTGTCAGTTAAAACGACGCAGTGCCGGAAGCTTAAATTTCGTCTGGGCAGGAAGGGGGTGTAGGTGCACAGTAGGCAAGTGGTTATAATTACTGCTTCAGGAGCAGTGATTTTATTGATGCTTAAATAATAAAATAAAAAAATTCCACTAAATATTGTACCTGCTGGGTGTCTATACCTGTGATAACGTCTTTAAATTGCACAATCACCTGCCTGCCAGTAAATTAGGAAGAACTGATCTAGCTAAGCTATACAGTATATAAATATATGTACAACTCCTAGGGATATATATATATATCCTCTACACACTGTAAATTAAGCTAAACTGACTAGCCTGCCTGCTCTATCTAGCTATCTAAAAAGACAATCTCTCTGTCTCTCTGACTGCTCTCATTAACAACCGCAACACACTACACAAGGCCGCCCAGCAGGCGGCCTTATATAGTGTGGGACGTGTGCTAAAGCCCTGAGCCATAATTGGCCAAAGCCACTTATGGCTCTCCGTTTCTTGCGTGCAGTGATTGGCCAAGCATGCAGGGTCATAGTGCATGTTTGGCCAATCATCAGCGCGCAATGCACAGTGAATTATGGGTGGACCTTGGCACAGATGGCGTTGCACAGTGCACACCTGATTTTGTCCCCCACTTGGTTGTGCAGGGAAGGGATGGCTCGCCTGAAAAAGTAGTGGTGGCTGGGCACGACGTACTGTGGGACAGCCAATTCCATCAGCCTTTTAAAACTCTGCGTCTCCACCAGACAGCATTTTAAAGGCCAGTCATTTTGAAATGCTAGCATTCAGGGCCAGGGATCGCGGTGGGTAGGGGGGTACTTCCTCTTCCGCTCCAGTGTTTGGGAGATAGAGAGCTGAATGCTTCCATGGGACATTGTGGAGATGTTTGGTGACCCAGGTGGTAGTGTTGCTTGCCGGTCCTCTATTTGAGGGGTGGCAGGTGGCACTGTCACTACAGAGGTGGATAAGGAGGCCGAGAGGCCTGAGACTGATGCAGAAGAGGAAGCAGGAGGAGCCAGAGACCTTTCCTGGTTTTTGAGGTGTCTACTCCACTGCAGCTCGTGCTTTGCACTTAGATGCCTGGTCATTCAGGTTGTGCTCAGGTTGAGAACGTTTATGCCTCGCTTCAGGCTCTGATTGCACAACGTGCAAACCACTTGTGTCTTGTCATCAGCACATTGTGTGAAGAACTGCCACGCTAGGGAACTCCTTGGACCTGGCTTTGGTGTGCTCGGTCCCTTGCTGCGTTGGGCAGTAGCAGGCGTACTGTCTAGGGGACGGACGCTCTGTTTTGGCACCCTGCCCCCTCTTCTGCTGTGCTGGTGGCTCTGTGCGACCACCGCCTCTTTCCTCCGAACTACATGGGTCACCTGCATGGGGTTGATTCTATGTCGGGTCGAGGACCTCATCGTCCTCCACATCATCTTCCACCCAGTCTTCACCACTGCCCTCCTTGTCGGTCTGCACAATTGCAAAAGCACCAGCGGTTGGCAACTGTGTTTCATCATCATCCAAGACGTGCTGTGATGGTCCCCATGTACTCATCTTGAAATATAATTGGTTGGGCATCGGTGCACTCAATATCCTCCACTTCTGGGGCTGGGCTAGGTGGATGGCCCTGGGAACACATGCTAACAGACTCATCAAAAAGCAGAAGAGACTGCTGCATGATTTGGGGCTCAGACTGCTTGGCTGATTTGCAAGGGGTGAGGTAAAAGACTGATGGTGGACATCGGGTGCAGGCGCCAACTCTGTACTTTCAGCACAAGACTGGTTGGGAGACAATGTGAAGGAACTGGAGGCACTGTCAGCAACCCAATCTACTACCGCCTGTTCTGCTCCTGGCCTCAACATTCGTAGAGCTGGATTAGGCCCGACCAAATACCGCTGCAGGCTCTGTCGCCTACTCACACCTGAGAAAGGTGTTTAACTTGTGCGTGTAGCTGGCACAGATCGACCACGTCCTCTCCCTGTAACAGGAGCTCCACCAGCAGCACCACGACCGCGGCCACATCCCTTATTTGACATTTTCCTCATATTTCTCAAATGTAGGATCTTGCCCTAAATGGGTGTTTTTTAAATACAACAATTGTGTAATATGGTGTAATATGCAGAGATTCACCTATATATTTCCGTCCCTATAGAAAATAGCAGGAACCTGTCCCTAAACAATGTACTGGACACACACAGTATATTACAGGTGACAGGTGCAGTGCTGGTGAAATATGCAGAGTCACCTATATATTTCTGTCCCTATAGGAAATAGCAGGAACCTGTCCCTAAGCAATGTACTGGACACACACAGTATATCACAGGTGACATGTGCAGTGCTGGTGAAATATGTAGAGAGTCACCTATATATTTCTGTCCCTATAGGAAATAGCAGGAACCTGTACCTAAGCAAAGTACTGGACACACACAGCATATCACAGGTGACAGGTGCAGTGCTGGTGAAATATGCAGAGTCACCTATATATTTCTGTCCCTATAGGAAATAGCAGGAACCTGTCCCTAAGCAATGTACTGGACACACACAGTATATCACAGGTGACAGGTGCAGTGCTGGTGAAATATGCAGAGAGTCACCTATATATTTCTGTCCCTATAGGAAATAGCAGGAACCTGTCCCTAAGCAATGTACTGGACACACACAGTATATCACAGGTGACAGGTGCAGTGCTGGTGAAATATGCAGAGTCACCACCGCCTCTTCCTCCGAACTACATGGTGAATGCTGGTCAACTTCTACAATCTAAAAACAAAATCCTGTTAAATGTATAGGTATAAGCTTATTTCTCACACACAGCATATGCATAGCACAAATTACACCCCAAAACACATTCTGCTATTATTCCCGAGTATGGCGATACCACATGTGCGAGACTTTTACACAGCATGGCTATATATAGTACAGAGGCCCAACATGCAGGGAGCACCTTCAGTCATTCTGGAGCACCCAGGCCAATTCTGACATTTCTCTCCTACATGTAAAAATCATCATTTATTTGCTAGCAAATTACAAGGAACCCCAAAACATTATATATATATATATATATATATATATTTAGCAAATACCCTAGAGAATACAATGATGGTCGTTGCAACTTTTTATCTCGCATGGTATTTGCGCAGCAATTTTCCGAATACATTTTTTTGTAAAAAAATGTTTTGTGCTTTTTAAAAAAAACTGTAAAATTAGCACAATGTTTTTACATAATGTGAAAGATGAAGTTACACCGAGTAAATAGATACCTAACATGTCACCCTTCAAAATTGCACATGCTCGTGGAATGGCGCCAAACTTTGCTACTTAAAAATCCCCATAGGCAACGCTTTACATTTTTTTACTGGTTACATGTTTTTAGTAACAGAGGAGGTCTAGGGCCAAAACTATTGCTCTCACTCTAACGTTCACAGTGATACCTCACATGTGTGGTTTGAACACCGTTTTTCAGATGTGGGTGGGACTTACGTATGCGTTCGCTTCTGCATGCGAGCACAGGGGCACTTTATTTTTTTGGTAGGAATATGACATGACAGGTCCTTATTACAGTGAGATATGGGGTCAATGAGACCCCATATCTTACCTCTAGGCTGCGAAGCCTTAATTAAAAAAATTATCCTGGCTTTGATCATAGTGGTGAGTAGGTAGAAGCACCGGAGGGCGGCGGGAGGGGGGGATGCCCCCACCTCGTCTCCCGTAAGAACGATCAAGCAGTGGAACAGCCGCTATGATCATTCTTATGGTGTAGGGAATTGCCGGCTGAAAAAGCTGATATCTGAATGATGCCTGTAAGTGCAAGCATCCTTTAGATATTCCCGCACAAAGTCAAGGAAGTCATATGACAGCCAGCGGGCGGAAAGTGGTTAAAATGCATTTTTTTAACACAAAATTGCCCATTTATACAATATTTCTAACACATAGCATGTACATACCAAACATTATACCCCAAAATAGATTCCCCTACTGAGTACTGGGATACCACAGCCTGGCCACATACAGAGGCCGAGTACAGCCGAGCACGAGTACTCGCAGAGTATGGCTGGGTATCGCAGAGTATGGCTGGGTATCACCTAGTATGGCCAGGTATTGCAGAGTATGGCCCGGTATGGTAGAGTATTGCAGAGTATGGCAGGGTATTGCAGAGTATGGCTTGGTATGGCAGGGTATTTCAGAGTATGGCTTGGTATGGCAGGGTATTTCAGAGTATGGCAGGGTATTGTAGAGTGTTGCAGAGTATGGTAGCGTATAGCAGAGTATGGCTGGGTATTGCAGAGTATGGCTGGGTATTGCAGGGTATGGCTGGGTATCACAGGGTAATGCAGAGTATGGCAGGGATGGCTGAGCATGGATGGATAGATATCTCCCCCTCTCCTACTGTACAGATCGGTACAGAGAGGAGAGAGAGGAACTGGCGTCATGACAGGGAGCTATTACATAGTAAACGGCCGATATGAGCGAGTCCTCCCAGAATAAGCCAACTGCGTTGTAGCCGTCTTTCGGCAATGGCCCGGTCGACATGTGGTTAAAAAGACTATATCTGAGTTTGAATTTACTAACAATATACGCATTGTATTACCAGAAGATTGGCCAAAATGGTCTGAAAGGGAATGTAAAATCTGTGGTGTTTACAACTTAAAGCGGGGGTTCACCCCAATAATTTAACATTACATTCAGCCGAGTTGTGAGAGAGATTAGGCTGTTTTTTTTTATTTCATTGCAGTACATACCGTATTTTTTTGGGTGAACCCCCCGCTTTAAATAAATGTTTCTGTATTTATGATAGTGGTTGATAGACTAGCTGAATTACACCTACTTGCATTTCCTTTAGGCGATGAAAAATTGTTGTAACTCTTAAAATATTATTCTAAGAAAAATGGGTGAAAGTGTCAATGAAGGAAAAACTTGGAAAAGAAAAAAAGTTACAAAGTTCCTAACAAGTTATATGTTTTACGTTCCAAAATAGCCCAGTTCTGTGCTGTGACACCAGTTCTTGAAATAAACTGCTTTATATACAGGTGAAAATGAATCCAGCTTCTGTCTCCCGCTGTCTTTTTATGTCACTCATTGACAGTATGGGAAAAGTGACAAAAGTTGACAAAAAATGGTCAATTAAAATGTTTTATTTAAAGTAACACCAATTTTTACTGGAAATTACAATTTTTTTTATATAATTTTCTAAATGAATTAAACAAAAAAGAAATATAGAAATATAGCTTTGTTTAAATATTTATAAGACTTATTCTAAAAATGTAAGTGATAAACATTTTCTTGTGATATAGTAGCTATACTGTAAATCAAAAGACAGATATTTCACAGTATTTGAGTTGATTTAGAAATCTGGATAATGTTTTTAAATTCGGACAGTTTTGGATAGTAAAATCCAAAACCAGATTCCAGCATGTTTCTGGAAATTGCTTGCGGAAGACTTGGGACCTCAATAGAAGAGATCAGAGATGCTAATAAGAAGGTTAGGACCTGATAGCACTGGTAATCAATTAGGACGCGCTTTGCAAGAGCATTTTCAGAAAACGATGGTGTGTAGGCAAAGTCGTTTTTTAAAATTAAGTTTGAAAAACGTTGTTTTTTCATGAGAAAAAATTACGTTTTTTTTTTACAAGACAAAAGACGACCGTGTGTACGCGGTATTACAGTTTTGGTGTCTTGCCCGGCGGCCTTGTCTGGTCCAGCACCCATCAGCCGCCTTCGTGGTGTTCTCCCCGCTGCTCCCGCGCTGTCTCTGAGCCGATCTCTGCTTCCCGCGCTGTGTTTGAACGCCGCCGCCGCTGACATATACTGAGCGCAGTACACTCTGGCATGCTCGGCCACGCTCGGCTCCTCTCGCATAACCGCGAGGGGAACTGAGCCTGGCCGACTGTACTGCGCTCGGTATAGGTCGGCGGCGGCGTTCAAACACAGCGCTGGAAGCAGGGATCGGCGGCAAAGTTCAAACACAGTGCGGGAAGCGAGTATCGGCGTATATCGCGCACCTGCGAATTTGCCCTGATTTTAATACATGTGCATGTGTGTGTGTATATATATATACACACACGTGTTATATAGATACTGTATGTGTGTGTGTGTATGTATGTATGTATGTATGTATGTATATATATATATATATATATATATATATATATATATACACACACACACATATATACAGTATGTATACACACATACACATACACACAGTATCTATATACACACGTGTATATTGTTGTTAATATTAATTTTTAACTCACTGGTGCTGATATTGTGAAGAAATAAGCCTTCTTCCTCTTATCACACCAGCTTCTCTCCCAGATTCTCCACCTCTGAACTGGTGAATCTGGAAGGGAGATATTTCAGTGGAAGAGCTGTGAAATCTTTAGATCACGGTTTATTAAACTGGCCATTTGTGACAAAACATCCACTTGCTGAGATGTGAAGTGGAGAATGTGTTCTATGCTCCTTATCACAGTTTATTAAACCGGCAATGCTCCGTGATAAGCCGTGATCAGCCGTGATCATCATGATCTCGGCTTATCACGGTTTATTAAACGTACACCTTTGAGTGCTCATGCAATAGCATAAACAGATCTACGGCAGAAATAGTCTGCACAGGATCCTGCTATGAAGGGGGGGGGGGATTTAAAAGTTCATAGAGAGGAAGAATAGAAGGAATTAAAAAAAGATTATTATTTTAACCAGTTTTTCAACACAGTCCCATTGGATTTATATGCATTTGTCTATCCAATGAATCCAATGAATTAAGTTAATTGATCTTTCAGCTTTGTCCTGCTACATATCACCTAGAGGTTGATACCAAACATTACTTTACAGCAAACATAAAATCTGTATCTTCAAACAGAATAACAAGAAACAAATTTGGATGGAATTCAAATTCAAATCTATTTGCAAATTATTTAAATCGATTCGAATAGTTTTCAAATTCAATTTGACTCGTCTTTAAATTTGATTCGTTTTTTAATTTGATTCATTTTTAAATTCAAATTCGAAAAGTTTTTTAATTCGAATAGTTCTCAAATTCAAATAGTTTTCTAATTCAAAGAGTTTTTGAATTTAAATAGTTTTCGAATTTCCAAAGAGAAAAACTAGAATAGAAAATAAAGGAATAGAATAGAAAAAAATGAATAGAATAGAAAAAAAAAGAGGATTGGATAAAATAAAAAGAATATAACCATCTTCTGAAATTCGAATTTCAAATAGAATACATTTGAATACATAGAAAAAGAAAATAATAACATAGAATAGAATAGAAAAAAAGAATAGCATAGACTATTGAAAAGAACAACAGGAGGATAGAGAAGTATCAAGCCAATCCTTTAAACAGCTTAGGAATGTATTCAGTATATAAGTATAAAACGACACTAAAACTTGTGTGAAAAAATGTTGCTAGAGCGGGTGGGAACTTCCACAGCTGATGAATAAGGCGGGGCCGTGCCTTTGAAACACATTCTGATTGACCAGACAGCATGTGGGCGGCTCCCCAGTTTGCAGCCCTGGACCACTCCCACCCAGAGACGCACAGTTGACCTCTCCATGAGGCTCGAGCTGCGGCTAACACACTGCACTTGTATATTCCTCAATAGAGACTTCCCGGCGGTCTTCTTGTGCTCCTGTGAAACTGTATGTGGAAGTTCCCACCTGATCTAGCACTCTGCAAGTGCTCCAACATTTTTAGTGTTGTTTTATACTTATATACAGGCATACCCCGCTTTAAGTACACTCACTTTACATACACTCGCGAGTAAGGACACACCTGCGAGTGTATGTAAAGTGCCTTACAAGTACTGTACAGACATTTTGCAGCCGCAGTAAAAGGAGCTGAAGCTCCGAGAGCATACCCCACCTTGTTCCAGTGTGCCCCTGACACCCCCACTACAGCCCCTGAGACCTTAACTACAGCTCCTGAGACCCCCACTACAGTCCCTGACCCCCAACTGCACTGTAGAATTGAAAAAAGGTATTGTTTCACTCTAAGTGCATTTTCGTTTTACATACAAGCTCTGGTCCCGTTGTGTACTTAAAAGTGGGGTATGCCTGTACTGAATGAATTCCTAAACTGTTTAAAGGATTGGCTTGGTGCTTTTCTCTCCTCCTCTTGCTTTCCTTTTGTTTACAGTGATCGGGTTCCCCAGCCTGCACCTGAAGCAGCTTTGCTCCCTTTACAGCCTCCATTTAGAAACTTTTTTAGAGACTAATTTTTAGGGGTTCATCCCCCAGAACTTTCAATCCACTCACCATTCACCTGGTTGCACCTTCATGTATTAGCATGCAGATGCATGCCTTTTCATTTACATTTTAAACTTATTTTTTTTCATATGGTTTAGCGCTAAACATTATACCAATATTGTGTATGTGTTTCCTCCTATAGAAAATAACTGAATTAGAAAAACAATAGAATAGAATAGAATAGAATAGAATAGAATTTTTTTTAACCATGTCCCCAATTTTTTTCAATTCAAATTGTTTTCGAAATTTAAATAGATTTCAAATTCGAATTCAAATAGTTTTCCAATTTCCAAAAGAGAATAACATAGAAAATAATAGAATAGAATAGGATAGAAAATAACAAAATAGTATAGAAAAAAAACAACAGAATGGAATAGAATAAAGAGAATATAACCATCTTCTGAAATTCTAATTTTGAATAGAATAAATTTGAATAAAAAAGAATAGAATAGTAAAGGATAGAATAGAAAATAATAGAAATAAAACATAGAAAAATAATTGAATTTAAAAAATAGTATTGAAAGAATATACCAATTTCTCAATAGGATCCATTTGTTTTAAATATAATAGAAAAAAATAGATTTGAGTAGGATGGTTATATTCTTTCTATTCTGTTGTGTTTTTTTCTATACTATTCTGTTATTTTCTATTCTAATCTATTATTTTCTATAATATTTAAATCCGAGTTTCTATTCCATTGTTTTTTGAATTACTGTATTTATTGGCGTATAACACTCACTTTTTTACCCTAAAAATAGAGGGTAAACTGTGCCTGCGTGTTATACGCAGGGGGCTGTGGAACGTTTTTTTCCTGAAACTTCCCTCTTAAAGTTAGGGTGCGTGTTATACGCCTATGCATGTTATACGCCTATGCGTGTTATACGCTGATAAATACGGTATATTCTTTTCTATTCTCTTCCTTTCTATTTGAATTTCAGAAGATGGTTATATTCTATTTTATTCTTTGTTTTGTATTCTAATCCATTCTATTATTTTATTTACTATTCTATTTTGTTCTGTTTTACATTATATTCTTTTGTTTTCTGTTATATTATTTTTGATTCATTTATTTTCTATTCTATTTTATTGTCTTTGGAAATTGAAAAACAATTCGCATTTGAAAAACTATTCGAATTTGAAAACTATTTGGATTTTAAAACTGACCCCCTACACCTTCAGGAGCATGTACAAATGAAAAAAAACAAGTGTTTCGTCCCACGGAAACTCACAGAGTTCTATCCGCTCCCTGACGTCAAAATGGCGCCGGCGGCTGCTCCCCGCGGTGGCCTGCCATCCACACAGACACAGCTGAATGCTGCTGCAGCCTCTCTATGTTCTCCTCACCCACCTGAGATCGGCTCCCTGGCTTCCACTCCTTCCACAAGTTCTGCCAAATCCAAGCAGAGGCTGTCACACGACACAGCACAGGGTGATGAGGTGAGCCTTGTTACACTAGCACCCCTGTGTATTCAGCCACAAACAACTCCATGGCTGCCATCCCACTACAAACCAGCCAGTTTCAGATACTACACTGAGCGATATGCTTCTTACACTGCAAACCTCCATCCACTCTGATTTTATTAGAATGATGCACCACTTTACCTCAGAAATATCCCACATGGAAGAAAGAGTCACAACCATTGAAGCTAAAATAGGAGAAGTGACCACCTCCTTCAATGATCTGGTGGATGCACAGAGCGAGGGAGTTGAGGATATAGAATGTATGAAAACCAAAATGGCAGACTTAGAGGACCGTTCAAGGCGAAATAATTTAAAAATAAGTGGCATACCTTAGTCTGTCCAACCATCCGCACTGAAAGAATACTTCATACAACTGATGTCAGCTTTTTTACCTGACATTGTCCCAGGAGAATTTATCATCGACCGCATACAACGTCTGCCAAAACCACCACATCTGCCTGATACAGTTCCAAGAAACACTATTGTCAGGATACATTTCTTCCATGTTAAGGAAAATCTGATGCGCACCACACGCAACCACTCTGAGTATCCCCAGCCATACACCAACTTGGCTTTTTACGCTGACCTATCTAAGCATACCATGTTGCAACGCAAAAACCTTGCAACTATAACTAAACCCCTATGAAACCATCAGATTCAATAGAAATAGGAACACCCAGTTAAATTGATCATCACCAAGGATAACAAATCTCACTCCTTCTGTACCTTGGATGAAGGCCATGCCCTGCTGCGACAATGGCATATCCTGAAACCACTGGAGCAAAGACAGCAGACTCGCGCTTCAGGCATGCGCAACACCAGTGATTGGGCTGATTTTGTACTGTCGGATGACATGACCACATGATGATACACAGCAATATCTTGCTTATGTACAAGTCCTAGTTTGGCTGCTCGAGCCCAGCTTGTCAGCCCACCACCCCCAGTATTAGTCGCGGCACAGATCGCTCAGCAGTGTTCTGCTTTATCTATTTTTAATACCTACCCTCTTCCCAGAAGCACTATACCCTTGTTAACTGTTTAAATCTGACTTGTTCCTATTTCTTACAGTCTACCAGTTAACACCCTTTCACCATCAGCCGAGCTACTTTCTGCATCTTCAGTCAAGCTCCTGAATCTGTGAAGAATCCTTCAGAATATTTCTACAAAACAAAGTCTTCCATTATACGCACCAGCACCTGCACACCTTACTCTACAAAAATGTGTATGTGGAAGTATTGCGCAAATCCTGGGTGTATGTGTAGGCAGCCAACACAACAAAGAAAGTTGTAAAAGGTATTATAGAAAAATAAGTGTAGCGCCAAAAAGAATAACTCCACTTGTGAGGTGGAAAATGGAGACAGGAACTCCAGTCCCCTTTCCCATTAGTGCTAGGGGCGTCTCTCCCTTAAGTGATTATTGCATATCAAATGTGAAAAAAACAAATAATTAAAATAGTATCAACATGTATGACCGTGATCTGCCTTACCATGAAACACAAATAAAAACATAAAAATATGAAAATAATAATAATGAAACTCGTGTTGCACAAACAGTGTAAACAAGGGCCACAAGTATCAAAACTTGGACCGATAAAAAGATATTAGTCTGTAATAGTCAGGGGCGGACTGGGCCAGGTGGAAAGAAGGATATTGCCCTCCAGGCCGCTCACATTATATTTAAAAAGGCCGCAGCGCTGTTTTTTTTATTTTTTTTGCTAAAACTCGGCAGCAGCGGCCGTCGATTGGCCGGCTGCTGCCGCGCTGCATTGTGGGAGTTGTAGGAAGGCAGGGCCGGCCTTAGGGGTGTGCCCGCCTGTTGAGTCCTGTGGCCAGTAGCAGATTTCTCCACGATATGCAATGTGCTTTGAGCCAGTGGGTGCTCTGTGATTGGCCGAACGGGCCATGTGCAATGTGCGGGGCGGGGCATGCCGGGAAGCAGACAGGGTCTGTGAATGGCCATGCTGAGCTGGTGCTGGTCATGTGTGGAGACGGGGGCGGGGCTTCACTGTGGATTTGATGATCGTGCCTGCTTGCTCCTGGAGTCCTGTCTCCCGATGTGTGTCTGCTGAGGGCTCATCTGCCAGGTCAGCTTACCCCCCCCCCCCTCCTCTGTGTCACCAGAAAGTCAGTGTGTGACGTGTGATGCCTCCATAGTAAAATGCTGGGCCTTTTACTATAGGAGGCATTGGTGGACTACAAGGCCCAGCATTGTACTATGGGAGTAGAGTTGCCACCTCATCCCTTTAAAACCGAACACATATTAATTACACAGGTTCTGTGGCTAATTAAAGCGGATCTCCACCCTAAAGTGAAGATCCGCTGATCGGAACCCTCCCCCCCTCCGGTGTCACATTTGACACCTTGCAGGGGGGAGGGGGGTGCAGATACCTGTCTAAAGACAGGTATCCGCACCCACTTCCGGCCCGCAGTCTCGGGCAAAAGACGGCTTTTCCCGTTGCGTGCTGGGAAATCTCAGCCAATCGCATGCGCCGTAGGGAACCGGGCAGTGAAGCCGGAGCGCTTCACTTCCTGGTTCCCTCGCCGTGGATGGAGGGGGGAGCAGCAGGGTGACGAGCGATCGCTCATCCTCTGCTGCGGACGCCGCTGGACTCCAGGACAGGTAAGTGTCCTAATATTAAAAGTCAGCAGCTGCAGTATTTGTTGCTGCTGGCTTTTAATATTTGCTTTTTGGTGAACCATCCGCTTTAAGGTGGTAATTAAACTCACTTGGTGCTTTACCTGCATTAAATTAGCCTCAAAACCTGTGTAATTCATATGTGTTCGGTTTTAAAGGGATGAGGTGGCAACTCTATATGGGAGGCATTGGTGGACTACAAGGCCCAGAATTTTACTATAGGGGGCTCTGGTGGACTACAAGGCCCAGCATTTTACTATAGGAGGCATTGGTGGGACTAAAATTCTGGTCGTTGTAGTCCACCAATGCCTCCTATACTAAAATGCTGGGCCTTGTAGTCCTCCAGAGCCTCCTATAGTAAAATGCTGGGCCTTGTAGTCCTCCAGAGCCCCCTATAGAAAAATGCTGGGCCTTGTAGTCCTCCAGAGCCTCCTATAGTAAAATGCTGGGCCTTGTAGTCCTCCAGAGCCCCCTATAGTAAAATGCTGGGCCTTGTAGTCCACCAGCGCCCCCTATAGTAAAATGCTGGTCCTTGTAGTCTACCAGAGCCCCCTATAGTAGAATGCACCAATGCTGTAGTGTCAGTGTGTATTGTGTAGCAGTCAGTGGGTAGTTTATTGTGTAATGGTCTGTGGGTAGTTTATTGAGTAATGGTCTGTGGGTAGTGTATTGTGTAGCGATCTGTGGGTAGTTTGTGTAATGGTCTGTGGGTAGTTTATTGTGTAGTGGTTAGTGTGTATTGTGTAGCGGTCTGTGGGTAGTTTATTGTGTAGCGGTCAGTGGGTAGTTTATTGTGTAGCGGTCAGTGGGTAGTGTATTGTGTAGCGGTCAGTGGGTAGTGTATTGTGTAGCGGTCAGTGGGTAGTGTATTGTGTAGCGGTCAGTGGGTAGTGTATTGTGTAGCGGTCTGTGGGTAGTTTATTGTGTGTTGGTCTGTTGGTAGTTTATTGTGTAGCGGTCAGTGTGTATTGGTCTGTGGGTAGTGTATTGTGTAGCGGTCTGTGGGTAGTTTGTGTAGCGGTTAGTGTCTATTGTGTAGCGGTCTGTGGGTAGTTTATTGTGTAGCGGTCTGTGGGTAGTTTATTGTGTAGCGGTCTGTGGGTAGTTTATTGTGTAGCGGTCAGTGGGTAGTGTATTGTGTAGCGGTCAGTGGGTAGTGTATTGTGTAGCGGTCAGTGGGTAGTGTATTGTGTAGCGGTCTGTAGGTAGGGTATTGTGTAGTGGTCAGTGTGTATTGTGTAGCGGTCAGTGGGTAGTGTATTGTATAGTGGTCTGTGGGTAGTTTATTGTGTAGCGGTCAGTGGGTAGTTTAGTGTGTAGCGGTCTAGGGGGGGGGGGCTCCACAGGATTAGCTCACACAGGGCGCCTGAACACCTAAGGCCGGCCCTGTAGGAAGGTCATGTGGCCCCTAAGATCCACCGGCTAGGCTTAGCTGTTCCCGGTCCGTCCCGACCTCCCGCCCACAGGCCACAGTGCATTTCAGGCTGCAGCCCGGGTATGCACGACATCCGACCTCCAGGCTCCTCCTCCCGTCCGAGCAGCCCGACTGCCTGCCTGTGCCCGGACCAGGGAAGGAACCAAGAAGAGCAGAAGAGCGCCGCTGGTTGAAGTCTGCCTCATCAGACCAGAGTGACAGTCCAGATTAAAAGGTTAGCAAAGCAAATGGAACTGGTGATGATCGGGTGACAAATAGCAGCTTCTGATGGGGCACAGTGTCAGTCGCAGCAATTGATGGGCACACTCACACTGGCACTGGCAACATTTGATCATGGGGCACAGTAGCTGCAATTGATGGGCACACTCACACTGGCAGCATTTGATCATGGGTACAGTAGCAGCAATTGATTGGCACACTGGCATTCTGATAGGGCACAGCGGCAGCATCTGATGGGGCACAGTAGCGACAATTAATGGGCACACTGGCAGCAATTGATGGGGCACACTGGCAGCAATTGATGGGCACAGTGTCAGCAATTGATGGGTACAGTGGCTGCGTTTGATGGCACAGTAGCAGCATCTGATGGGGCACAGTAGTGACAATTGATGGGCACACTGGCAGCATCTGATGTAGCAGAGTGGCAGTATCTGATGGGGCACAGTAGCAGCAATTGACTGGACCACTTGCAGCAATTGATGGGGCACACTGGTGGCAATTGATGGGCACAGTATGAGCAATTGATGGGTACAGTGGCTGCGTTTGATGGCACAGTGGCACTATCTGATGGGGCACAGTAGCGACAATTGATCGTCACACTGCAATTGACGGGCACACTGGCAGCATCTGATGGGGCACAGTGGCGACAATTGATTGGAACACTGGCAGCATTTGGCACAGTAGCGGCAATTGATGGTCACACTGGCAGCATCTGATGGGGCACAGTGGCGACAATTGATTGTCACACTGGCAGCATCTGATGGGGCACAGTAGTGGTAATTGATTGGAACACTGGCAGCATTTGGCACAGTAGCGGCAATTGATTGTCACACTGGCAGCATCTGATAGGACACAGTAGCGAAAATTAAAGGGCACACTGGCAGCATTTGATGGGGCACACTGGCAGCAATTGATGGGCACAGTGTCAGCAATTGATGGGTACGGTGGCTGCGTTTGATGGCACAGTGGTGGCAATTTTGAGCACCAGCCGCCACTGCTGTCCCCCACTTGTCAGCCTAATTTATTACTGTCCCCCACTTATCAGCTTAATGTATTACTGTCACAGTAATACACAACGCCAACAAGTGGGGGTCGGGGGGGGGGGCAGTAATACATGAAGCTGACAAGTGAGAATTTTGAAGGTGATACAGGGGAACAACAACTGAGGGGGCAGTGATAAAGAAGAAGGTGAAACAATTGGGGGGGACAGTAATGAAGAAGAAGGTGAAGGTGTTTGCACTGCATTCATGGACAATGATCAGGCTGCACTGATGGGCACTGATCAGGATTTATTAACAGGCACTATCTGCACTTTTTTAATTACTACATTGTATCATATTTGTTTTGCTTCATAACATCAATCATCCGTTATAAAACCATGTGGACATGGATGGCGAGCTGATTTGTGGTTCAGTGGGCCACTTGACTGGACTTGCCCCCCAGGCCTAAGGCTGCCAGTCCTCCCCTGGTAATAGTGATCACAGTAACACCTCCAATCAAATGAAGGGGGTTGTGAGTATACTAGGTTTGTATGATCAAACACCATCTATGAATATGTTCATAAGCCTAAGCAAGGCTACAGGACGTCGACACTGGGTCCGAGAGATAGTCCTGAAACTGGAAAAGGTAAGTCCACCCACTCTATGGGTCTCCTAAACTGAACCTTTCTTCCCGCGGTAGGTGTAAGCAGGCTCATACACTCCAGAGGATATAATCCAATAATATGGTAATGTAAGAATAATGAGGTACTCTTACCAGATTCTGTGGACCCGTGACTCACCGTACGGTGGAGGGTCTAGAGAGCATAGATCAATCCATGGCTGACTCCCCTTAGTCCTCTACGTGATGTCATCAAGGAAATGTCAGGATCCAGAGGGCCTCCGGTGTTTGTAGATTGTAATCACGACCAAGAATACAGGGATGTGACTCCATAAACTGAAAATGGTGTAATCAATCAGTGGGTAATCACACCCAAAAAAGAGAAAAAATTCTCATAGTGTGAAAATGTATAAAAATGTATTAAAAACATAAAAAATTGGCAGTCCCACAGCAAAATGTCACACTCCAATCCAAAGATATAAATTGGTCCCAATAGGAAACCACATCACAGAATAAAATATGCACCTTAGCTCCACCACCTTGGATAGGTAGGAGTATATCAAAGAAAATGTGCAAAAAGTTGGGAATGAACCCAGCGTACCCGACCGGTTTCGTCTTAGATAGACTTCTACAGGGGTATATGGCCTGGTCCTCATCAACCTATGCACATATATATGTTTCAAAAATGATAATAACCCACCTGTTCTAGATTATCGCTCCCCCTCTGAGAGGTGGCGGCGTGCGTTCCAATTAGGCATGTTTTCTTCATTGTGCGTTCCAAGCCCCGGAAGTAAGGGGGCGGGACAGTAGTTACCAATAGTGGAGCTTGTGTTAACAAAGCTCCGCACATCCTATGCTGTTATGCCTCCTCCTATTATCACACCTTCTCTCCCATAGGAGAATAGTGTGTGGCGCTATTCGTTTACGACTTTCCAGCGCGATGACGTCACGTATACACAAGGGTCAATCACGCCGCGTGCCCCGCGCGTCTCACGCTGCGTTCCACGCCTCGTTCTGGCGCTCACCCATTGGTATGTCTAAACACTATAATAGCGCTGACAACCAGTGGCGCCATACAACGCAAAGTCGGAATGCGCTCCCACAGGATTCACAGTGCATAGCAATGCATCAGGGATTAACATCTCTGATGCATTGCTATGCACTGTGAATCCTGTGGGAGCGCATTCCGACTTTGCGTTGTATGGCGCCACTGGTTGTCAGCGCTATTATAGTGTTTAGACATACCAATGGGTGAGCGCCAGAACGATGGGGACCAGGCCATATACCCCTGTAGAAGTCTATCTAAGACGAAACCGGTCGGGTACGCTGGGTTCATTCCCAACTTTTTGCACATTTTCTTTGATATACTCCTACCTATCCAAGGTGGTGGAGCTAATGTGCATATTTTATTCTGTGATGTGGTTTCCTATTGGGACCAATTTATATCTTTGGATTGGAGTGTGACATTTTGCTGTGGGACTGCCAATTTTTTATGTTTTTAATACATTTGTATACATTTTCACACTATGAGAATTTTTTCTCTTTTTTGGGTGTGATTACCCACTGATTGATTACACCATTTTCGGTTTATGGAGTCACATCCCTGTATTCTTGGTCGTGAATACAATCTACAAACACCGGAGGCCCTCTGGATCCTGACATTTCCTTGATGACATCACGTAGAGGACGAAGGGGAGTCAGCCACGGATTGATCTATGCTCTCTAGACCCTCCACCGTACGGTGAGTCACGGGTCCACAGAATCTTGTAAGAGTACCTCATTATTCTTACATTACCATATTATTGGATTATATCCTCTGGAGTGTATGAGCCTGCTTACACCTACCGCGGGAAGAAAAGTTTAGTTTAGGAGACCCATAGTTTCAGGACTATCTCTCGGACCCAGTGTCGACGTCCTGTGGGGACCTTGCTTAGGCTTATGAACATATTCATAGATGGTGTTTGATCATACAAACCTAGTATACTCACAACCCCCTTCATTTGATTGTGCACATTGTTTGGAGGTGTTACTGTGATCACTATTACAGACTAATATCTTTTTATCGGTCCAAGTTTTGATACTTGTGGCCCTTGCAACACGAGTTTCATTATTATTATTTTCATATTTTTATGTTTTTATTTGTGTTTCATGGTAAGGCAGATCACGGTCATACATGTTGATACTATTTTGATTATTTGTTTTTTTCACATTTGATATGCAATAATCACTTAAGGGAGAGACGCCCCTAGCACTAGTGGGAAAGGGGACTGGAGTTCCTGTCCCCATTTTCCACCTCACAAGTGGAGTTATTCTTTTTGGCGCTACAATTATTTTTCTATAACACCTTACTCTACACTGAAGACATTACCTCCAAGGCTGTATGCTTCTCTGTGGGGACTTTAATCTAGCTCCAGATCCTTCCATTGACGTTAAAGGTTCCTCTGATAGACATCATCGCCAATCTACACTGATCCCACTAATCCAAGCTAACGGACTATTCGACGTATGGAGATGTCATCATTCCATGGAAAGAGACTTTACCTTCTTCTCAAAACAACACTGCACCTATATAGGGATTGACCTGTTTCTAGGAGACAAACAACTTCTACAAGATGCCAGCAAGACAAAAATCCACACCATATCCTGGTCGGCTCATGTGCGCATCTCCATATGTTTAGGAGACAAAATCTCCAACACCTTTGTCACCAACTGAAGGAATGACCCGTACCTAATGGCAATACCCACCAAAACAACCTTAATACAAGAGCGTCTGAAAGAATATTTTGACATCAATATGCCTTCAGTTAGCAACCCAACTATACTATGGACAGCCCACAAGGCATTTATTCAAGGTTCACTAATTTAAATTAATGCTCAAAGGCTGCAGCAATTAACAGAACTGTTAAACAAAATAAAAGAATTGTAAACTATCAATAAAGCAAACCCACACACAATTCACTGGCGATAAAATCTTCCAGGCCGAGAATGATCTTAGATCTGTCCTTAACGCCTAACATGCCAAACTATTACTAAAATTATGTTCCACCTTTTATGCAGCCGGTAATAAAGCTGGTCAATTATTGGAAACCAAATCAAACACAATAGAGTTAAAAATGAAATCTTCCACATCTTCCATCCTAATACAGGAGACAAGATGTATCACTCCAAAGATATAGCCAATGCATTCAGAGCATACTACCATACGCTATACAATTTAAAAGATGACCCCCACACAACACAACCCACTGATGATGCTATAATAGGTTTTTTAGATTGAATCTTCCCAAATTGTCCATAGAACAATTGACATCCCTTAATGCTCTGTTTTCTATCACAGAAATCTCTCAAACTATTTCTGCACTCCCCAAAGGCAAAGCCCCTGGCCCTTATGGCCAGTGGCCAAATATTACAAATTGTTCAACACATAGGCACACAAATCCCCCCCCCGGTCACCCCCCCGATCACCCCCCGATCACCCCCCCCCTGTCACACTGTCACTAAATAGCAGTGATCATTTACTGATCACTGCATTTAGTGTCAGTGTGACAGACAGTTAGTGTCAGGCAGTTAGTGTTAGGTCCAGGATAGCCCCCTACCCCTCCCAATCAAGGTTTTAACCCCTTGATCACCCCCTAGTTAACCCTTTCACTCCCCTTTTGCCAGCGTCACTAAGCGATCGTTTTTGTGACCGCTGTATTAGTGTCGCTCGTGCCGCTAGGTAGCTAGTTAGTTTTTTGAGGTTCACCGCCATGTTTTTATAGCGTTAGAAAATGTATGGGGGTACCTAACGCTATAAAAACATGGCGGCGAACCTCAAAAAATAATTAGCTACCTAGCGGCACTAGCGACACTAATACAGCGATCAGAAAAACGATCGCTTAGTGACGCTGGCAATATGGGGTGAAAGGATTAACTCTAGGGGCAATCAGGGGTTAAAACCTTTATTAGGTACCCCATAAATTTTCTAATAAAGGTTTTAACCCCTGATTACCTCACTACCCTCTCACTACCTATCATAGTTTTGAAGGCCATAAAATGCCAAGATGGCACACAACCCCGCCAAATGACCCAATTTTGTAAAGAAGACACCCCAAGCTATTTGCTGAGAGGCACGTTGAGTCCATGGAATATTTAATTTTTTTGCTCCAAGTGATTGAATAATGACCAAAAAAAAAAAATCACAAAACGTTGTCACTAAATTATATATTTCTCACACATGCCATGGTTATATGTGGAATTACACCCCAAAATACATTCTGCTGCTTCTCCTGAGTACGGGGATACCACATGTGTGGGACTTTTTGGGAGCCTAGCCGCGTACGGGACCCCGAAAACCAATCACCGCCTTCAAGATTGGTGTGAGTGAAATCAAAAATTTATGTCCTTAGAAATCTTACTCTAAAGCCAATCTCGGTGATTGGTTTTCGGGGTCCCGTACGCGGCTAAGCTTCCAAAAAGTCCCACACATGTGGTATCCCCGTACTCAGGAGAAGCAGCAGAATGTATTTTGGGGTGCAATTCCACATATAACCATGGCATGTGTGAGAAATATATCATTTAGTGACAACGTTTTGTAATTAAAAAAAAAATATATATTTTGGTCATTATTCAATCACTTGGGGCAAAAAATTTTTTTATTCCATGGACTAAACATGCCTCTCAGCAAATAGTTTGGGGTGTCTCTTTCCAAAATGGGGTCATTTGGGGGGGTTGTGTGCCATCTTGGCATTTTATGGCCTTCAAAACTGTGATAGGTAGTGAGGAGTGAAATCAAAAATGTATGCAAGTCCCACACATGTGGTATTCCCGTACTCAGGAGAAGCAGCAGAATGTATTTTGGGGTGCAATTCCACATATAACCATGGCATGTGTGAGAAATATATCATTTAGTGACAACTTTGTGCAAAAAATAAATCAGTTTGTCATATTCCCGCAACTTGTGTCAAAATATAAAATATTCCATGGATTCGACATGCCTCTCAGCAAATAGCTTGGGGTGTCTACTTTCCAAAATGGGGTCATTTGGGGAGGTTTTGTGCTATTTTGGCATTTTATGGCCTTCGAAACTGTGATAGGTAGTGAGGAGTGAAATCAAAAATGTGCGCCCTTAGAAATCCTGAAGGCGGTGCTTGGTTTTCGGGGCCCTGTACGTGGCTAGGCTCCCAAAAAGTCCCAAACATGTACTATCCCCGTATTCAAAGAAGCAGCAGAATGTATTTTGGGGTGCAATTCCACATATAACCATGGCATGTGTGAGCAATATATCATTTAGTGACAACTTTTTGTAATTTTTTTTTTGTTTTTGTCATTATTCAATCACTTGGGACAAAAACTAAATATTCATAGGACTTAACATGCCTCTCAGCAGTTTCTTTGGGGTGTCTACTTTTCAAAATGGGGTCATTTGGGGCGTTTTTTGTACTGCCCTGCCATTTTAGCACCTCAAGAAATTAGATAGGCAGTCATAAAATAAAAGCTGTGTAAATTCCAGAAAATGTACCCTAGTTTGTAGACGCTATAACTTTTGCGAAAACCAATAAACATACGCTTATTGCAATTTTTTTTACTAAAGACATGTGGCTAAATACATTTTGGCCTAAATGTTTGACTAAAATTTAGTTTATTCGATATTTTTTACTTTTGGTTATAAGAAAAATATTTTTTTTTCAAAATTTACGGTCTTTTACTATTTATATCGCAAAAAAATAAAATCGCAGAGGCAATCAAATACCATCAAAAGAAAGCTCTATTTGTGGGAAGAAAATTACGCAAGTTTCGTTTCGGTACAACATTGCATGACCGTGCAATTACCAGTTAAAGCAGCGCAGTGCCAAATTGTAAAAACACCTTGGGTCTTTTAGCAGCATATTGGTCCGGTCCTTAAGTGGTTAAACTCCATATCCGGAATTAAAAAAATTAAAGGTCAAGAATACAAACTCACACTCTTTGCGGATGACATAATCCTTACTCTGACTGACCCGGCTTCTTCCCTAGTGAAGGTATAGGAAATATTAAATACCTTTAATGCATGCTCATTCTTCAAGGTGAATGACTCCAAATCCAATGTCCTTGAAATACACATTAATAAATCTGCTAAATCTCTCTTACAAACTAAAGTTCCATTTCAAAGAGAGGCCCGGAGCAAAAAGAACAAGCCATGAGCGTAGGGCAGGGCATGACAGGGTTAACAGAAACCTTTACAAGCCAGGGGGGAGTGGTCATGAGAGGTGCAGTGTGCAGAGGAGGAGAAGCTATAAATTCTCCCCCCTCCTTTCCCGGGTAACACAGTCTGGGGAGAAAAGTTCTAAGGTAGTATTGCTGCTGGCCTCTCCTGAGCCAGGCCAGCAACCAGGCCGGGTTATCCGGTGGGGGGGGCACCCTCGGGGGGGCTACAGTCTAACTGGAGCCTCTCCTGAGCCAGGCCGGGTCATCCGCGGGGGGCGGGGCACCCGCGAGGGGGCGGGGCTACCGCGGGGGCACCCGCGAGGGGCGGGGCAACTGCGAGGGCACCCGCGAGGGGGCGGGGCACCCGCAGGGGGGGCGGGGCACCCGCGGCCTCCGTAGCGGTGCTCCCTGGGGCCATCCACCAGGCAGCTCAGGAGGGAAGGGAGCCCAGCCCGGGCCCCCCAGCAAAAACGGACAGCGGCGGGCCCTGTAGGCCCCGCGAGGCACGGGGGGGGGCGACCAGGGGGCTCCAAAGCGGCAGCTAGGCCTGCCCTACGTGTGGAACAGGCTGCTGCGGGCTCTCACCCCGGTTGTGCACCGGTGGTTTATGTGCCTCGGCGAGGGAGATCGATCGCAGCGGTGGCTAGCCCCTTGCCTTCTACGGCTAGCCACCTCCTGTCCAGCCCTGAGGAGGGGGGGCGTGGGGGAGCGGGAGACAGCAGCAGAGGTACAGCACCCAGAAAACCGACGGGGAAATCCGTGCACGGGTCCAGAGTGCGCAGAGTGAGTGATGCCAGCTCTGGGCCCTCGGCTGCCAGGCCCGAGTCACCTGGTGGGCCATCATCTGAGGAGCCTGAGATCGTTCGGAGTGGGAGCTGTCGGGTTCCGAGGAGGAGGAGTTCGTGCCCGGGACGCAGTTTACAGCGCTGGAGACGAGTGTTTCGGCTGTTGGGATTGCTTCCAGGCAGCCCGGTAAGTCGTTTTCATCAATTTCTACTGTGTTGCAAAATGCTGGTGTGTTGGTAGGGGGACGGGGGGAGGGTCCCCGTAGTCGTTTGGTAGTGCCCGCAGTGGCGGGGGTAGTGAGGTAAGGCCTAGTGCCTGGGGGAAAAAGGTTGGAGGGGATGCAGGTTTGCATCGGTTGTTTGGCAGGGTTGGTAGCTTTGGTGAGCCAGGCTGGGGGGACAATCCCGATGTTAGCCCTGCGGCAGCTTGGGTGCTGGCAGGGGGGTATGGCTGGGGGTAGTGACGGTGGGCAATCCAGGGTTAAGGTGTAGGCGGTGGGAGACTCCGCAAAGAAGAGTGATCTGGTCCGGTTGTCGGGCGCAAAAGTGGGAAGGGTATACTTGTTATGAGGCACCCTTGGGTTCACATTTTAAGCAGGAGGTGAGAGGGAAGGGCTGGAAGAGCGAATATGTAGAGATATTTGTGCATTTGCCTCTGGGGAAGTTTAACCTGGTCAGGGTTAAGCCTGAGTCCTAAAAGGAAGATGAAGCAAAGGGAGGTATAGGTTTATACCCAGGACTTTTGCGAAGTGGTCGCAGTCATACTAGATCGGGGTGTGCGTGATCGGTGAGAAAAAACTCTGAACACTGTTCGGCGCTTTTCAGTTAACAGGAGGCGATTAGCAAGGCCTATCGGTGTTACGGAGGCACGGGATGGCTCCGTTTGCGACGAACAGTTCAGGCAACGCCGGGCGGTGGGACCGGACATGTAGGTGGAGAGACCGAGGGCTTTGGCCTTGGGATGCAGCTCATGTCGGTCCCAGGGACGTCCACAATGTTTTCGTGGCGGGGGGGGGGCTGTGTAACCTATTCCCCGGGACAGTCGGCCGGAAATGAAAAAGGGGGTCTGCTGGCAGTGTAATGAGGGTAACTGCAAGTTTGGGGGGTTCTGCCGGTTCAAGCACGAGGGCTCCGGCTGCGGTGTAACCATCCCTCTTTCCTGGGTTTTGTGAGCAAGGCAAGGTACGTCCCGGAGATTTTACGAGTAAGAGGGAGGACTACGGTGATGGTGTAGAGGATGCGACCGTTTCTCGGTAGCACCCCAACAGGGAGGCTGCCCGGTCGTTGGAGGGGGGGTTTTCAGAGGGTTTTAGAATTCCTTGCAAGCTGGGGGTGGCCCCCCCCATGCCTAACAATTGGCGCTCCGCGCTACGTCACCCTGCGGTGGTTTCGGATACACTGCGGTAGGAAGTAGCACTGGGCCGAATGGGGTGCCCATTCTCTCCGCCCCCCCTCTTCATATGAGTTGGTTGTTTTTCCCCTTTGGGGTGGGGCCAAACAAGGAGCCAAACAAGTTTAGGCTCATTCATCACCTGTCCTTACGGGGGGGGGGGTCAACGAGGCTATTAGCGCGGGGTATTGTACGGTATGTTACGCCTCAGTTGATGGGGCGGTTGATTGGGTCAGGGGTATGGTCGAGGGGCAGTGATGGCCGAGCCTGACATCGAGGCTGCCTTTCGGCTTCTCCCAGTACTCCCGGATAGTTTCCGGCTATTGGTCTGTCACTGGGAGGGGGAGTTCAAGAGGGACAAGTGGGTACCGGTGGGTTGCTCGGTTCATGTGCCTTGTGGGTACAGTTTAGTTTGTTTCTAGAATGGGTGGCTCGGTACGTGGCTGGAGTGAACTCCTTGGTCCACTATCGGGTCGACTTCCTCAGCGTTTGCCCGGCTGGGTCGCGTATCTGCGCAGTGTTTTGGCCACTCTGGAACGCATTGCGGAGCATTTTGGGGTGCCGCTGGCATCCGAGAAAAGGTAGGGGTCGAAGTCGGTCATACAATTTTTTGGCATAGTAATTGGCTCGGAGGCAATGGAGTGCAGATTACCATGGGACACACTGGAAAGCCTCACGGCAAAAAATTGGCGAGATATTGGGTTCACAGAAAGTACAAATCTGAGCGCGGCAGTCGCTCCTGGGAAAACTTATTTTCGTGTGTCTTATTCTTCCTATGGGGCAAGTCGTTTGCACGCGCCGCTCGGCAAGCACGGCGGGGGGTTAAGTCACCCAAACACTTTGTGGGTTTGTGAAGAAGCACAAGGAAGACCTGTTGGTTTGTCACTCCGTTTTGGAGTCCTCTAACAGTACGGCTCTGTGGATGTTCGGTCCGGTCAGCAATGTTGACATGGAACTGTTCACAGATGCGGCCGGGGGTTCGGGCTTTGGTGCATTCTTGCAGGGACAGTGTAGGGTGGGTCCTTTGCCCCAGTCCTGGTGCCAGCAGGGTTCACTAAGAACTTGGTTCGGCTGGAACTGTTTTCCGGTAGTGCTGACGGTGGAATTATGGGGGCCCTGCCATCCGGTCTGTTTTTTTTTTTTTAACAGAAGGAATATTTATTCAAAAAAATCAGGTGATTACATGCTTATACCAGACAAATAATACAGACAGGGCCACAAGGCTCCAAACAGTTGTTACAGACAGTGCAAGAAAAAAAAAATAATTAAATAAATGAAATATCTACATAGCAAAACATCATGCTAGCTTAGCCAGACAGGAGTGGGAAGACAAGAACAAAAGGAGGAAAAAAGGAGAGAGACAATGGAAGGGGAGGGAAGGGGGAAAGGGGAGAGGGAAGGGGAGAGGGGAGGGGGGAGGAGAGGGAGGGGAGACATCCCATTCAGCAAGCTAAATGGGGTGGAGTAACCATATCACATATTGCATTCACACTGAGTCTCAGACATGAAATTATTACCAGGACCCGTATATATAAGGGCTCCGCTAACCCATACCCCAGACCCGGGAGAGTGCAGGGGAGACCCAGGACCACCCGGGAGGAAAAAGGGCATAGACCAGATTCGAGCGCATTAGACCGTTAGTCCCCTGGCCGCCACCCAGGCCCCCCAGATCTTATCAAACTTTGTGGGGCAGTTGCGTCCCATATACGTTAGCTTATACATGGGGAGGATGTCATTCACCAGCTTCCGCCAGGCAGATAAACCAGGCGGGTCAGCTGCCTTCCATTGGAGCAAGATCGCTTTACGAGCATAGAAAGCCGTGTAGAAGACAAAAAGCTTCTTGTGCGTGGAGGTAGGGAGGTTATCTGTAATACCCAGCAATAGGATCAAGGGATTCAGCCCAACAGCCACGCCACCAATCGCCTCTATCTCATCCGCCACCAGCCGCCAAAACTCCTGGACTCTCGGGCAAAGCCAGACCATGTGGATGAAATTCCCCACTTCCCGGTTGCATCTGGGGCATTTATCCCCAGAGGTGTGGTAAATAACTGCCAGCCTCTGAGGCGTATAATAGACCCTATGAATACATTTTAACTGAATGAAGAGTTACTTCGCCGATATCATGAGGGGGATGCACTGCTGCAATCCCTCCGACCAGTCCTCCGACGTGAGGGCCGGCAAGTCCCGCTGCCAGGCCGAGAAGGTCCGTGAGGCCCCAGCCCCCCCAGCACAAGTCAACCTAAAGTAAATAGAGAAAAGCACCCTATCCATAATACGGGAGGTAAGAAGCCTCTCCACTGAGTGGGGCTCCACTTTAATAGGGTCTGGAAACTGTGCTCGGATCGCGTGTCGAAGCTGAAGAAACCTGAAGAACATCCAGGGGGGAAGTCCAAACTTAGCTTTTAGCACACCAAAGGAGAGCAAACGACCCTCCGGCATGACGTCTCTTAGGGTTTTGATATTGCATCTGCAGTCTCCAGGATTGAGTCTGAAAGAGTGACTCCTCCCCAGGGCTTGAACTGACTCCAGTAGTAATCGGCGTGCGTCCTAAGAGTAGGACGTACGGCTCCTGGAGCCAGATAGGCAGGGTTCTCCTCCCCCAGCATCAGCCTCCACTGTCAGATCCGCTCCGACCTCGAGCCGCCCCTGGATCCCCTGGTTTCTCTCTCCCTCTGGAGCCCCCACCTGCCAGAAACCAGACAGGCAGACGGTGACAGACACTGCTAGGCAAGCCTGCACTATCCCTCCATTCCTCCTGCAATCCACCGCTTGGCTTCCCCCTGCTTCACCTGACCCCCCTGGCTTCCCTCCGTCACCCTTCTCCAGCAGGTAAGCCTTTCACTGAGGCTGCAGACGGCCGTCCTTTTGAGGACAGCAGCTGCTGCCACTTAAAAGCCCCTGCTCTCTCCCTATCCACATCTCCCCTCCTATACCCCCTCACTACCCATCCGCCACCTGCCCTGCAATCCTTGGCAATTTTCAGCCATTTCTGGCATTTCTGGCTTCCAGGCCGGCGTTTTTCGATACATCCGCGCCGGCCTGGAAGCAATCGCGGCAGCCGCAATTTAAAAAAGGCCGCGGCTTCACCCGCGGCCTAGTGGCGCGCCGCTTCTCACCCCCTCCAACCGCCACCAAAGTCCGAAAACGGACTTGAACCCCACCCCATACCCCCAGAAAAGTTACCTCACACCCCGGTCTAGTAATCCTGGCCCCAAATAGTAGCACCGATCCACCCAATCTGGAAGCTTTACCAGTCTGGATCCTGCTACCGATCGGCAGGCCATTTTTGCTGCACCCAGCCCCAAATCTTAATCACCACTACAACTTGATCCAGGGGTTACCCGATCGCCTCTTACAGGGGTCAGGAAGGAATTTTTTCCCTGCCGGAGCATATTGGCCGAGCGCCGCCAGGGTTTTTTGCCTTCCTCTGGACCAAGCCAGGAGAGAGGAGTTTAGCCAATTCCTCTCCCCACTGCCCTAAAACCCCCCCCCTCCCCCCCCCCGGGTGTATTGGCGAACATGGCATGTAGGCAATATTCTGCCGAGACCATTTGGAGTTTGAGGCAATGCGCCGCAATACTGCCAGCCATCACCAGAAAGGCCCTAAGAACTGAGCGACTATGGAGAACCAATCATAGATCGACGGTCAGACATTTCAGACATTTACCCCAGGTCAAGCACATATCATGTGCTCTGATCAATACTAGATCGGCAGTAAAACACCGACTAGAAATCCGCGACTTCATTCAACAAAAGGATCTAGACTGTCTTTTTATTACAGAGAGCTGGCTCACAGCCGACTGTAACACCATTCTAGGAGAATTGGTGCCAGAAAATTACCGTATCATAACGGAAAACAGAATAGGGCAAAGAGGAGGCGGCCTGGCGGTGATCCACAAGACTCATCTTACGATCACCAAACCAGTCCGCCAAAACCCTCTTCCATTCATGGAAACCCTTACTCTGCAACTGCAAGCAAGTTCAAAGGAGACCGTCCACATTCTGCTCTGCTATAGGCCACCCGGCCCAAAATCGCAGCTGCTCTCATCATGGACGGATTTCTTCTCCACTTATACCCTCAACAGTAAACAACTTTTGCTGTTAGGGGATTTCAATCTCTGGGCCAATTCCTCACAAGACCCCATTGCCGACGCCTGTATTGACCACCTGGAAGGATTAGGATTGCAGCAACTAGTATGTGGGCCTACACATGCTTCAGGTCACACACTCGATCTTATTTTCAGACAAGCTCTGGAAATAAAAATTAGGGAAAATGAAAAATTGCCATGGACAGACCACCAGGCAATTATATTCAGTATTTCCACCATCCCCCCCGCAACAAAAACATCGAATCCAGTGGCAACACACTGGACTAGATGTCAGAAGAAGCTCCATTCGGAACTCTTCAAAACAACTTTAAGGAAAAAAATAGAAACAACCCAGCCGCAGCAAACGGCCGTTGAAACATTGAAAGCCATAAACTCGGCCATGCTACAGTCAGCCGACTTGGTAGCGCCGAAACGAATAACCCGCATTCGGAAAAACAACCGCAGCTGGTTTAACAACCAGCTGTCGTTACTGAAGCAAGAACGCAGAAGGGCAGAATCTGCCTGGAAAAGATGTTCTTCTGAGCTAAACCTATCCATCTACAAGGCGACCACAAGAAAATACCACAAAGGAATTTTCCAAGCCAAGAAGAATTATTTTTCGGAGGCTATCAACGGTGCCCAAAACCGCCCCCGCGAACTCTTCAAGATGGTCACCCAGACCATGAAACCAGGATGCATTGAAGCCCCCAGTTCGGACACACAAGAATTTTGCAATGAGCTATCGGATTATTTCGTTAATAAAATCGAGGCAATCCGTGAGAGCATTCAGCAAAATTTTTCTCCCCTCAGCCCCCCCTGTAGCCTCTCACACAGCACCCATAGTAATTCTCCGATATCAGGTAAGTTCACCCTGGAACCCATCTCCATCGAGTCCACTAAGAATGTCATTTGTACTCTGCGCAATGGCGCAGCACCAAATGACATTATCCCCACAAAACTGCTGAAGGAATGCGCCGACATCCTGGCTCCTCCCATCACGCAGCTTATCAACCAGTCTTTCTTGGAAGGCATAGTGCCCTCACAGTTGAAAGAGGGTGTAATCCAACCCATCCTGAAGAAACCCTCCCTGGACCCCAAGGACCCACTCCACCGCCGTCCCATAACAAGCCTCAACGTATTCTCTAAGATAATGGAAAAAGTAGTGGTACAACAGCTGCAACTGCATCTAGAGACCTACAAGCTACTTGACCCATTGCAATCAGGCTTCCGTCCCGGACATGGGACGGAAACAGCATTACTGAAAGTATGGGACGATGTTCTCAAGGCCGCAGACGAAGGAGAATCTTGTCTCCTGGTTCTGTTGGACCTAAGTGCAGCTTTTGACACTGTAGACCACAATCTGTTACTGACTCGGCTTTCTGAAGTAGCCAGGGTCGCAGAAGGCGATTTATCTTGGTTCTCCTCTTTTTTGGAAAACCGATCGCAAACAGTGAATCTAGGACCTTTTACGTCTGAAAAACGCACAGTAACATGCGGAGTCCCTCAAGGATCGCCTCTGTCACCAGTGCTATTCAACATCTACCTTCGTCCTCTTTTTGAGATTATTAGCAGCCAAAATCTGCTTTATCACTCTTATGCAGATGACACGCAACTGTATTTCCGCATCTGCAATAGACAGGATCACCACCTCAATCTAGAGACATGCCTCTCTTTGATAGAGGACTGGATGACAAAGAGTTATCTTAAACTCAATGGAGCGAAAACAGAACTTCTTCTGTTTCACGTCAAGCGAAGGAATCAACCCTCAACAGCGTGGACCCCCCCGCCTATTTTGGGCAAGCTCATCACCCCTAGCGCCAAAGTCAAAAGCCTAGGGGTCATTTTTGACTCCTTTATGACAATGGACGCACAAATAGGGTCAGTGGTCAGCGGATCTCACCATCTACTGCGCCTACTACGCAGACTCACTCCGTTCATCCCTAAAGAAGATTTAGCGGTCGTGGTGGGAGCAGTTGTAAACTCCAGGTTGGATTATGCAAATGCCCTTTACCTCGGTCTCCCCAAATACCAAATCGCTCGTCTGCAAGTCGTTCAGAATACGGCCGCCAGACTTGTGACTGGGAAAAAACCCTGGGAATCTATCTCACCTTCACTGAGAGCCCTTCATTGGCTGCCAGTTAAAGACAGAATCGCTTTTAAAGCTCTCTGTCTTACGCATAGATGTGTCCATGAGAATGCCCCCCTTTACTTATGCGAATTAATAAAAGCGCATAATCCAAATCGCGTTTTGCGATCCACGAATCAGAACCTGCTCCAGGTTCCGAAAGCCAACTTCAAGTCCAAAGGAGAAAGAAGATTTGCGATCCAGGGTCCCAGACTATGGAACGCTTTACCAACCAGCATTCGGTTGGAGGAGAACCACCTAGCATTTAGGAAAAAGGTCAAGACTTTTCTCTTTTGATATCAAAGGAGACAGGAACAACAAGCGCCCAGAGGCGATTCAGTTCGCATGTGCCGCGCTATATAAGTTCTCATTCATTCATTCATTCATCTGGCCCACAGCTGCGGATCCGGCACAGTCCTCAAATGTGGCAGGGACGGGTTGCCCCAGAGAGGAATGTGGGGGGAGAAAGATCCGGGCTCAGCCAGAAGCCTCGAGACCTGTCCCCACACCACAACCGTGGCCCTCATTGGTGCAGTAATCTGGGCGCTAGCCCTAACCCCTCGGTAGATCAAATTACTTAATCCATCATAGGACCCCAATATAGCTGCTTCAAGAGTGACCGATGGGTTAGTAGGGTCCTGCGCAAACCACCATCGAACAGATACCAGCACAGCCGCCCAGTAGTATTTTCTAAAGTTTGGAAGGGCTAAACCGCCCTCCGACAGGGGGAGCTGAAGTATGGGTCTACCCACCCTCAGGACCGAGGCCTGCCAAACAAATGAACCCACCGCTTGGTCTAGCTTGTCAAAAAATGACTTGGGGATAGTCACCGGCGTGTGCCTGAAGGCGTACAAAAACTTGGGAAGGAAGGACATTTTAACCAGGTTAACCCTGCCAACAGGTGTGAGAGGCAGGGTCTTCCAGGCCGCGCATCTATGGAGAAACTTCTGGAGAACAGGGTTCACATTAGCCTCGATATATTCAGACAGGTTTCTGTGGACCATGATGCCCAGATATTTAAAGCTGTCGACCCACTGAAGCGGGGCCGGCAGACAGTCGGGAGGGGGTGACCTAGTCAGAGGAAACAGGACCGACTTGTCCCAGTTGATCCGAATGCCCACAAACCTACCAAATCTATCAACAATCGAAAGGGCAGCGGAGAGGGAGCTGCACGAGTCATTAAGGTAAAGGAGAGTGTCGTCCGCATACATAGATACCCTCTCGACCACAGAGCAGACCATGATACCAGCGACCTCAGGGGTGGAACGGAGCATAATAGCCAATGGTTCGATGGCAAGGGCGAATAGGACCGGCGAGAGGGGGCACCCTTGCCTTGTACCTCGGTGGAGCGGGAAGGATGCAGAGAGGGAGCCATTCGTCCGAACTCTCGCAGTCGGGTTGGCGTACAACATCCTGAGCCAGGAGATGAACTGTGGACCTAGGCCAAATCTCCGTAGAACCTCCCATAGATATTCCCACTCCACCGAGTCAAAGGCCTTCTCGGCGTCAAAGGAGGCAATCACCTCACCCCCCCCTCTCCCAGCCACTCGGTCAATAACCGTGAACAGCCTCCGTAAATTTATGTCTGTTCCTTTGCCCGGCATAAATCCAGTCTGATCTCCGTTAATCAAAGAGAGTATCACCGCACCAAGCCGATTCGCCAATACCTTAGTGAATATCTTCGCATCAACATTTAGTAACGAAATCGGCCTATACGACGAGCAGAGAGTAGGGTCCTTCCCCGGTTTGGGGATCACCACAACAACTGCCCGCTGCATGGAGGGGGGCAGCGAGTGCCTCCGGAGGGAGGTCAGCAGGGCCCCCCGATATCGCGCTCCCAGGTAGGCACTGTGTGTCTTGAAGAATTCGGCCGGCAGACCGTCATCTCCGGGGGTCTTTCCCGCCTGCAAAGAGGCGATCGCCACCTGGATCTCTTTCAGAGTGATCGGAGCGTCTAGTGACGCGCGAGCTCCCTCCGAAAGAGCAGGAAAGACTAGGCCGTCCAAGAAGGAGTGTAGTTCCTCAGGCGAATAATCAACTCTAGATGAATACAGCCCTTCATAGTAGGCAGCAAAGCAAGCGTTTATTGCACTTGGGTCGGATAACAGGTCCCCGGACGTACTCTGGATACTGGCAATAGGGACAGAGTTGGTCGGATCTCTAGAAATCCATGCCAACAGCCGGCCTGTCTTTTCCCCCTGTTCGAACACTCTCTGAGACCGATAGAGGAGCTGCTTCCTTGCCGCCGTCAGCCTAAGGAGTTGAACCTCCCGTACCGCCACCTGGAGATCCACCCTCCGCTGCTCCCCACCGGCCTCTGCGTACTGTGCTTCCAGCGATCGAGCTCTGTCCTCTGCCCGGGCAAGTGAGGCCCGGGAGGAGGCACGAACAGACTGAATGAGGGACTGGTATTTATTCCTAACCAAAAGTTTGAACCCCTCCCAGCGCTCCGGAGACTCATCTCCCGGAGCATCGGAAGACCAGTACTCAGCTACAGTATATAGGATTCCATATCCGGTTCTATCCTATCATCGGACACCCAGTACCTCGAGAGACGCCAAAGGCCTCCACTCGGGGCTAGACCAGTATGTAACCGAAGTAGAATGGGGGCATGGTCTGAAATCCCCCTAGGGAGCACAGAGATCTCTTGCACTTTAGTTAAGATAGGGCTGCTGGCATACAGAAGGTCAATCTGTGACATGGCTGCGTGGGTGGCTGAGCTACACGTAAAGCTTTTTATCCCTGGATTCCTCCATCTCCAAATATCCGTAAGGCCAACGGCCTCCGCCCAGCGTGAGGGCGGGGAGTCAACCGCAGGCCCAGAGGACATCCTATCCAAATTTGGGCAGGGTACCATATTGAAGTCCCCAGCTAAGAGGACCGCAGTGGCGGAGTAGGACACCACTAGCTGAATAATCTTGTTGAGGAGTCCAATAGTAGCAGGGGGGGATTATACAGGCCCACCAAAACCATCGGCATACCAGCCAGTACGGCATGTACCACCACATAATTACCCTCCGTATCCAAATGTAGGTCAAGCAGCGTAAACATTAGGGACTTACGAATTAGGATGCTAACTCCTCTGGCCCTACTCGAGTGGGTGGCATGATAGTAGTGCCCAACCCACGGTTTACGCAGGCTAAGAATCCTGCCACCCACTAGATGCTTCTCCCGTAGAATACAAACGTCCGGGGAGTAACGCTGAAGAAATTTAAAAACCAATGCCCGCTTAATTTTTGAGTTCAGCCCCCGGACATTCCATGAGACTATTGAGAGGGAAGCCATTGTAAAACAGGGAAAAATAAAAATAAGAATAAAAAAGCAACAACAAAAAGGGATAGGGAGGCAGCAGATACCTGCATCCACATGCCCGGGCACGGCCGCCAGGACTGGCAATATAGAAGGACCACCGCCCCCACCCCCAAATGCACATGTACATATCTGGATTCAAGCATATTGTCTATTCCTTCAAACAGTAACCAAACACATAAAAAGAAAAGGAAAACTAAAAGAAAACTTATAATGTTAACATCCCCAACTCCCCCCCACCCTGTACATTCATCAAAACCAGAATGCACCTGGATCCCCCCAACAAAAGTGGTTAAACACTAGGTGCACAGGTAAACAGCAGAGGTGCCGCCAACGGAGCGGGACTTCAGAAAAAATAAACAATCTCCTGGCACAGCCAGGGGCACAGTTCTTAGCTGGAGTCTGACAGTGGCAAGCAACACGCGGTCATGATCCATGGCAGTCCCATACAGACAGGCATCCCAGGGGCAGGGTACACCCCGGCATTCCCACAGTGAAGCAGAATAACATAGAACATCTCCCTCTGTCCCAACCGGATCATGCAGCCGGCCACCACCCCCTCCCCCCAGGGCAAGTCTTGGGGCTCTCAATCTTCCAGTGTATACAGGGGTCGCTAAAAGCAAATGTCCAGAGTGGTCAACCCCAGGAAAGAGGAATGATAATAGTGATAATAATAATAATCATCATCATCGAGGCCCCAGCATAGTCCCCCCCAAGCAGAGGACAGGGAAGGACGTGGGGGTAGCAGGCCAGGCCGCACCTCGTCAGGGGGCCCCCAGCAGTCTCAGGGTCCAGGGAGGAAGGCATGAGAACAAAGTCCGCATCTCAGGTGGGGCGCCCAGGGGCAAACAGGAAAAAAAACAGCCAAACAGGGAGCTACTCACGGGACCACCAGAACAGTAGGCTTCAGCCGCGGGGCAGGGTGTCAATCCATCTAGCAGCCTCCTCGGGTACAGTGAAGAATCGAACAGTCTCACCATCCACTACCCGCAGGCGGGCCGGGAACATCATGCTGTACTTCACGTTCCGGGCACGGAGGGACTGCTTCACTGCGTCAAAGGATTTCCGCCTCTTCTGCGTATCCACCGCAAAGTCCGGGAAGAACATGATCTTGGTGGCCTCGAACCGGACAGCCTCAATCTTCCGTGCCTCCCGCAGAACCAGATCCCGGTCTCTAAAGTTCAGCAGTTTGAAGATGAAAGTGCGCGGGGGGGCTCCAGGGGGACCGCGAGCAGCCGGCATCCTGTGTGCTCTCTCCACTACGAAGTGCGCAGAGAATGCAGCCTGGGGGAACAGCTCACGGAGGAGCCGCTCAGTGAAGGCCGGCGCGTCTGACCCCTTGGATCCCTCCGGGAGACTGACAATCCGCAAGTTGTTGCGTCGGTTCCGGTTCTCGGCGTCCTCAGACTTGGCTTCCAGATGTTTTAGCCTGACTTGCACCGTGTGGAGCGTGGCGGTATGATCATGGAGGACATCCTCAGCGTTCCCCAGACGGCGCTCCGTCTCCGCCACGCGGCCCCGGATCTTATCCTGGTCCCGCCGCATGAGACCCATCTCTGCCTGGAGGGAGTCAATTTTCACCGTAAGTGCTGCCTGGCAGCCATTGATAGCTTGCATCAGGGCCGAAAAATTCGCGTCCGCCGTGAGAGCCGGACCAGCTTCAGCCGTCTGTGTCGCCATGTTGGAGGTCCTCTCCACGTGCGCGGCCGCAGCTGAGAGGGGGGGAGACGGCCGGCTTTTCACTGCCACCCGGGACCCGTTCTTATACTTTTTCCGGGTCTGCACCATCAGCCAACACCAGCAGAGAGGATGAGGGGTGCCCCCGCCAGATCAGGATAGGCAAAAAGGATGATATCCCCTCCGTTTCAGCAGAGCTCCGCTCCTACACGTCCAGCTCGGTTGCCATCTTGGCCACGCCCCCCCATCCGGTCTGTTTACATGGTGATAATCTGGGGGTGGTACAGGTGTTCAACAGGGTGATGGCTCCTCTCCCCCGGTCATTCGTCTCTTGCGGCACCTGGAGCTGCGCTGTTTCCAGGGGTATACCGGGAGTGGACAAGGTTGTGGCGGACGCCTTGTCCCGGTTTGCAGTGGGGACAGGTTCTGGGATTGGTGCGTTAGGCAGAGTAGCAAGTGGTCCCCTGTCCAGCGTGTGAGTGGAGGATTCAGTTTGAATCATCTCACAGAAGGTCGGTAAGGTGAGGAAACATTGGCGGCCTAAGAGAAGGTCTGGTTGGTGTGGCAGATGCTGGTTCGGGGGGCAGAGATACAGCTGTCGGGTCCAGAGGTATGGGTCCTGATTCGATATTGTTTGTCCAGGAACATAGAGTCTGGGATGTCACAGTTGGTACTCGATAAGAAAAGTTGTTCAGTCTGGTATTCTCGTTTGAGTGGATAAGGTGCCTGGAATTTTACTATGGTTTTTGGGTGCGACAAGCGCTCAAGGGATATAGCCAGCAGGAACGACTCGGCGCCCAGTATCGTTACATCTTAAGAGGTGTTATGGGGAATGTGGGGACATTGTGTTTATCCCGGTATGGGGTTGTGTCGTTTCTGCACAGTGTTTTGGTCTGGCAAATATCTTTGGAGCATTCGGGGTGGGCGAGTTAGTTAGCCCCTCCAAGAAACAGTTCAAGGTGGCTGCTGAAATGTGGGGGGCTCATGAAGGGACCACACTGCTTCTAAACAGATCCAAAACGGATCAGAGGGGGTGAGGTAAGTCAGTGCAGGTGGTCACTTTTGTTTGTTCAGACCTTTGCCCAGTCGGGCTGGTGGGGAATTCCGGCAGGTACGCCCGAAGGTGGGCGGTTCATTTGGTTACATAAGTAGGGGGCTCCAGGGTCACGGTATCAGTTCGTGGCAGGGTTTGGGCCTAGTGGAGAATGAATTTCCCTGGCGTTCCCTTAGGATTGGGGCAGCGACAGAGGCTGCACGTGATCGTCTTGATGAGGAAACAGTCAAGGGGATAGGCAGGTGGGAGTCGAAGAGGTTTTGACTAGATGCAGGCCACAATGGTTGGTGGGCCTGGCGTAGGGGTAATTTGGTGGTTGCATCAATGGTTGTATAGGTTGCTTACTGTCTTTCAGGTACAGTGCAAGGATTGGTCTGGATTATGGGCCACTCCTTCGGAGATTGGGGGGGCTTGGAGAGTGTATGTGCGACCGGTGGGTCGATAGCTGGGGGTCCCGAGACTGCAGGCTCGTGTACATTGGTTGCGTTTCCCAGGAATGATGTGGAAGTAGAGTGGTATCGGAAGTGCACAGGTTTGCACGTTGGGACCGACCACTGGAGGTACTGGTTCTCCATGTAGGAGAAATGATTTAGGGGGTGAGGTCAATGCTGGGGTCGTGAAGTTCCCGGATACGATAGTGGTATGATCGGTCATGGTGGCTGGAACATCATAGAGGATGGCCAGACAGTGGAGTGGGTGAAAAAAAGCTTGGTGGAAGATGGACAGAGAGGTGGTGGGGGTACTGCGGTCAGTGGTCGTCTCTGAGCCAGCCTGTCGGCTTGAGGCCTATGACCAGGGGTTAGATAACGCAGTGCCAACCAAATGTGGTTTGTAAGTAGAAACGGGGGCCTGGCCGTCAGGCATCTGGGAGTTGGAGGTGTCTACATGAAGATACCTTAGGAGTGATGGAGTTTACTGCACAGATGTTGGTATCGATATGGTGGGGGTTGGGCCCGTAGGATGGGGTACAGCAAGCATTGAGGGTGTGGAGGTGCGCCCAAAGACAAGGGGTTACCTTTGGGTGTTGGTGGCGGGTGTTTGGACTTTGCAGGAGAAGAAATTACCCCAAATATGGATGCCATTACCCAGAGGTGGTATGGGTTCTGAAGGGGTGTGGTTTCCAGTCTACCAAGGTGTAGCTGGAATGTTGGTTAATGGGGGCACTGCGGTCAGTGGTCGTCTCTGAGCCAGCTTGTCGGGTTGAGGCCTATGACCAGAGGTGAGGTACCGCAGTGCCAATAAAATGTTATAATGTTAAAAGGTTTTACAAGTCAGTGTTAGTGGTGCCTGCAAAGTCCAGCACTAGTATGAGAAGAACTGTTTTTCTCAGGAATTATATGGTTTATATATGTTATTTATTATTGGATGTTATCTAAAATAAAGGAGGCTGCTACGGCCAGTTTTACTCCAAGTTACAGTGGTGGTCTCATTATTATTAAAGGTTTAAGGGGGAGTATAAACAGTGTGTCCTAGCAGTAAAGGTTATATCTGGTATACCATAGTCATGGGTTTCTTCCGCAATGCCTTACAGTATTTAGGCATTTCTCTGCCCACTCCATCCCCAAACCTATATAAATGCAACTATATACCTTTCCTTCAAACATAAATAAAAAAAAGGCTAGCCAGATCTCCAGGTGAAAATAAGGAAAAATGCACAAAAAGAGAAAACTAATGCACCCACCACATCTAAAAATTGGTAAACTGAAAGACTATACATCTTTGCTTTGGAATTTCATATTGCTTTAAGGAAAACATTCAGGCATTTTGGTATAGCAGTATTAATAGTTATATTAACATATTTAAGGTGTCAGATTCAATCACAAAATGCAGATTTTTCGATATAGCCGCGCTGTCCCATTGATTTTAATGGGCAGCAGCGGAGGAGGAGCAGTATACACACCGTTCGTTCTCTGCTTCAAAGATGCGGCTAGCAGGACTTTTTTTACCATCCTGCTAGCTCACCGCTCCAGTGTGAAAGCCCCCCGGGCTTTCACACTGGAGTGAATGGGGACAGAGTTTAAAGGGCGTATTGCAGGCGCTATTTTTAACGCTATAGCGCCTGTAATATGCTCCAGTATGGGTTTTAGGGGTTTTAGGCTGATTTTATAAATTTAACATTATGCACAAATGGGGCTCAAAAAAAATTGCTTTAACATACTCTTTTCGTCTCCAGCTTTGTAAAAGCTTGAATTTGTAGTTTTATGAATGCAGTGTAAAAAAGTAGTAAAAAGTAAATGGATAAAAAAAAAACATAAAGAAGCAACCCCCCCCCCCCCCAAATTTAAAAAAATTAAAATAAAACAAAATATATACAAACAATGCCCATGGGGTGAACATAGAATACAACCGCCACAAAGTAAAACTAGTAAAGTATTGGTATATTGGTAGTCAGTACAAACGAACAACAGGGATACAGCGTTAAAAAAAAAGTAGCAAGCTTAATTCTGAACTTTGTCCATCCATACAGTCCACTGTTTCCAAGCTTTTACATAGGCAGGATAAGTATCACATTGCAGAGCCAATCATTTTTCATACACACAGTGGGGGAGATTTACTAAAACTGGAGCACTCAGAATCTGGTTCAGCTGTGCATGGTAGCCAACCAGATTCCAACTGCAGCTTGTTTGAATAATCTTTGGCAAAAAGAACCTGGTGGCTGATTGGTTTCTCTATGCAGAGCTTAATCAGATTGTGCATGCTCCAATTTTAGTAAATAAATACCAGTGGGTTTTAATTATCTCAATAGCCTCTGAAGGATTAGGTGCTAATTGTTGTTTCCAATACCTGGTAATCATAATTCTGGCAGGTAGTAAAATATGGGAAACAACTGTGTGTAGATGGGGAGAAAAATTGTCTATGCCAAGATTCAGAACTGCTAGGGCTGGTGCTGGAAATTTTAAAGATCAATTGGAAAATTTTCCTCCAGAAGCTGGTGAGATGTTAACATTGTCATAAGATGTGCATTCAAGTATCAACATAGCCATGACATCTTCAGCATAAATGACTATGCCAAGGGTAGAAATTGGCTAATTTAGATGGAGTGAGATACCACCTATTTTTGAGTTAGTTCCCAGTGTTCCAGCTGGTCACCTTTATTAATTTTTTTTTTTTTAATAAAGATACTTCTTCCTCTTCCCTCCATTTGAGTAATATACTATGTCAGGCTTAGGGTGTGATATCATATATATATATTTTTTAAAGACTTTATTTGTTAAATAGGAAAAACAGACAAAGAAAGCCAGATATAAGATTGAATGGACAAGATGCTGTATTATTTAAAGGACAACTGTTATATTTTTAAATATATTGTAAGGAAAAAAAATGTATTGGATAAAGTTGATCATAAGGAATGTATTTCCCCTAAACAGCAGGGGAAGTCATTCAGCTTCTGTACCACCCTGTGTGCATGAATCAATTTTCACAACTGAATTTCATACATTTGCTCTGAAACCTACTACATACTATCTATATATTAAATCTCCAGCTTACTGGAGCTGTCAGAGTTATCTTCACGGGGGTTAAGGTTAATGTGGACTGCATCTGTTATAAATGAAGAAGCCTGAAGTAGGAATCTGATAACAGTCAAGTAGCAACCAATGAAGCTACTGAAACTAGCCAAGTAATTTAGGATGACAAGCTGGTATTCACATGGAAATAGAGCTCCTTAACCACTTCTCGCAATAGCACATACCCACACATCCTTGATTTTAGGTGGTTATACCAGGATCAGCTGCAGCCATGATCCTGACATCAACATTTCTGCCAGTGATGCACTTTTTTCTTGTAAAAGTGACATGAGTAGCTTATACAGCTGCCTAATCACTTTTTACAAGGAGCAGAGCACTCCCCTCCCCCTATAAAATCATAGCCATTAATGGCTTGTTTTGACTAGGGGTAAAAAAAAAAAAAAAAGTTCAGGTACCTATCTTATACCTTACTTCCCTGGTAGTTGGCACTATTCTTTACTGGCCAAGGCTTGTGTACCACTGGTCCTACTTTGTACAGTACATGATCATGGCAGAGACCTGCATCCAAAATTGTAGTGAGGAGTGGCGGTTTAGGGGACTGGTCTTTTTTTTTTAGATATATAATTAGATTATAGATTTTTTTTATAGTAACTGGACTATAGGATTCTGGAAGATTCTCCAGGGTAGATTAGATGCACTTACAGCACCCACAAATCACTGTGGCTGCGTCAATGGTTATTTGCAATCCTCTTGCTATAGGTACACACTGTAAGCCTTTTTAGATTTTTATTTTGGATTGTAATTTTTTTAATTGTAAAAACTATCCAAAAATTCAATAAAATGCTTGCATATTAGCCACTCATCAGACAAAACCCCATAGATAGCCACTGACTGAGTATCAGTCCAATTTTAATAGTTCATTCAAATCTCTTTACATAGAACATATGCAGTAGTTGATATTGCCGAAAGCAAACGTTATGGTAATCAAACCTAGGATATTGAGGTTGATTTACAAGGATGCTACACTTTGCGAGAACATTTTTCCAGAGCTTAGTAAATGAGGTGAAGCTCTGCTGACATAAATCATCCAATCATGTGCATGCAAAATGCTGATTTTTTTCCCTTGTATGTGAAAATTGAAATGTTCTCACATTCAAATCTTTTGCAAAGCGCAACTTTCCTTGCAAAGTGAACAGTCTATATATCTTTCGTAAAACAACCTCATTAGTTAGTTTGTTTTGATTCATATAAAATAGATCTTAGGACTGCAGTAGACCTATTCTGTCAGTTTTTACTATAAATATGAATGAACTACAGTCATCCCATTTAATAATTTAACCACTTGCCGACCGTCGCACGCCCGCAGAATGGCACGGGCAGGCATATTGGCGTACCTGTACGGCCTTTAAAATTTGCCACCCAGCGCCACGTGCCTCAATGTTCCCGGGTGACCCACGATTGCTGTTGGCAAAGGCAGAACAGGGTGATGTCTTCGTAAACAAGGCATTCCCCTATTCTGCCTAGTGACACTGTAAATAAAAATGCCATAAAACTACCCCCTATTTTGTAGGGCTGCTGAATATACCGTATTTTTTGGACCATAAGACGCACCTCACCATAAGACGCACCTAGGTTTTAGAGGAGGAAAATGAGAAAAAAAATATTCTGACCCAAATGGTGTACTGAATGGTGCATATTTTGTATATCATAAGCATCTGATAAAATATGTGCATTGTATAGCGTCTAATTAAACATGTGGATTGGTTTGTTTAATGTGCATTACTTGGTGTACTGTGCATTGCTTTGTATGCTTTGTTTTGATTTTTTTAGGTGACAGGAGCAGTGCAGCGGCGAGTGTTGTTAATGTACCTCTATTTACCGGTATTTATGGTAATGTATTCAGGGGATAGCGTGTTAAAGATAGGCTGTGCAGGCGCAGTGTGAAGTAAGACGATTGATGTTCTCGTGGAAGCTGAAGCAGTTAACGTCGTAGGAAAATATGACAGAACACAGGCCGAGTGCTCGGAGCAACACTTAGTGACGTGTGTGGGAGTGTCTCCACGCACTGGAGCTGCTGCAATGCTTCCTGGGCTAATTCTACAAGGACTGCCCCCGTCCTTGCTGTGTGAGACGTGCAGGAGTGCTGCTGGGAAAAAGATGGACCAGTCTGACCCCCCGCGAGCCCAAGCTGATGGCGCCGGCTGCCTGCCCTGTGTAGACGTGCTCTCTGACCACCGGCCCGGTATGTTAAATGGCGGAATCGGGGGGTGGCCATTTAGCATTCGGACTATAAGATGCAGAGACATTTTCCCTCATGTTTTTGGGGGAAAAAAGTGCGTCTTATAGTCCGAAAAATACGGTAATCGTATATTAATCAAAGGGTAAGGGGAGCAAGGGGAAGTGCAAGTATCCACAGGTGTACTAGTGATGAGTATCACCACGTGTACTGGATCATGTACCTAATTAGGTGATGTTGCTGTAACCATGAATATAATATAACAAAACAGAAAGGGAAGAACCAGGGAAGGGGAATGTATGGCCCACTAGGGGCCTAAAGGGGTTACTTAAAGCAACAAAAGTAATGATCAGAAATGATTTAAGATACAAAACAGTGTTTATTAATGTGTATCAAAGTTAAAATGATGTACAGCACGACCATATAGGAACTCTAAGGCTGGTCGCCTACCTATGTTGGCTGACCACTATGCAAAAATGAATGAGAAAAGAACAAATAACACTTAGACAAGACTCAGGACAAACACAAAAACATACAAACTATACGCGCTGTCCGGACACCCTAGTGTTCAGCCTGCACTATGGATACACTCATGTAAAAATGTTTAATGCGGTCATCATAATAGATGAAGTAAATTGGGAGGGGGGGGGGGTTTGTGTATCCCCTCCCAGGAGGTCCGCCAATAAACCAAATGGAGGTGTAATCCTGTGTGTGGAGACTGGAAACCAGCTGGATAGGGGGAGGTTAGGAGGAGAAGGGAGGGAAGTATGGAGGTGAAAAATTGGGTGCGTGACTATATTTAGTCATGTATCTAAAAAACCAAAGTTCATATTAAGCTGTTGTATGTTGAGGTAAATATCAACTGAAAAGAAGGGCCAAAGGTGGAACAAAAAAAGTCTAATGATGATTAGCTTTGCAAGCACTTCCAAATAGCTATCATCTATTGGTTGTCCATAGGCAGTTGTAAATTCAGAGGTAACCAGAGCTCAATATGTGAAGATGAGAACTAGTAGCAAATTATGGTCCATCATAATCATGTATTGTTATTAAGCAGGTTATGGTCATTCACAATGATTTCATGTAATGACTGCAGTCAACAAAACATTTTCTAAGTTGGTGAAATGATTGAACTCGTTGCATACCGTTCATTGGTTTGATGATAGAGAAAAAAATAGCACAAATAATACGTTACCACCTTCTTAGCTGCACAGTATCCATCGATCTACCTCGCTCATTTAAGGGTCCATGTATCAGTGAGGCAGTATCAGGTGGCAAGTATTGCCATGTTTAGCCATCAGGATTTGTAATGAAGCTGGGGCCTTAGTTACGCCGTAATGTCGGTATGACCAGGCAATTTCAGCAGACATTCTTAGCCTTGAGCCATCGGCTTCTGTTCTCCTAGCTTCGATGGTACGGCATCATTTAGAAGGGAGCTGGTATTATTTGCCTCCAAATTCCTTCATCCTCCGTTCTCTGTCCGGACTAGCCGGCTTCCGGGGTCACGTGATCACGCTAGCTGGTGACGTCGACGCGTTTCGCCTTGCACACTGGCGTGGCTTCGTCTCGGACATATTGAACTTCAGAAGGGACGTTGATTTATATGCGTCGCCTCTGTCGATACTCACCAATAAGAAAGAAGAGGTAAATGCTATGTCATTGTTTTATGGCATCGAATTTGTCTTGTGGCCCTCTTTTCTGATTTATGCTGGGTCATAAGAAACAGCGGAGTTCCATGTAGTAGTTACTTCGTTTAGGAGGAACAGTCAGCAGTGCGTGTGGAATAAAGTCAAATTGCAAAGTTGCAATATTCCGCACTGCACTGTAAATAAACCATTGCTGAGAAACGAAGTAGCCAATTTTCCATCAAAGATCATTGTGTTCATATACAATATTGAAAAGGGGAGATGACAAAAGGAAAGGTGAAGGGGAGGAATTGGGGTATGGGGAGAGGGAAAACGACATGAAGGGAGGAAACAAGAGGGATCAACATGTAACATGAACACAAATGTGGCCTTTTCCTGTGTGATCTACAAACACCCAGGGAATACAAAATAATAAAATAATAAAGTAAATTCTAATTAGCTAGTGTGGAGAGCAGGAAATGGAATAACAGGAAATTAAAGATTTTTTTTAATACAATAAATTATACTTCCCTATAATTGTTGTTGTCCTTCAAGATAACTAGATAGGAATGTTCTTCGCTCTAAGAAGAGGTTAAGAGCTTTTACTGTTGAGGAACATTCCTTGTAACAATGATGCATTATCTACATTAGGAGATTTTGTAAGGGGTATAGCAGGCATAGATGGACCAACTAGAGGTCCAAAAAGATCTGTAGGTTTAGTTCGGTGTTGAGTCCCACCGGGACCAAGGATTTAAGGTGGTACACCCACCATTTTTCCTTCTGTTGAAGAATGCGATCAAAATCGCCATGTCTGTTGGGTAATTTAAGTGCATATATGTATAGTTAATTTGATTACGGTTGCCCTGGGGTGGTAATCATTCGCCCATTAGTGAGAATGTGCCACATCCTTGATAATATGGATTTTTGGAAGAGGCATGAAAACACGCCTCCAACTAGGAAAAATTGGACTTTATAGGCACAGAATTTAAAAAAAATATATATGTATTTAATAGAAAAAGACACAGCAGGGGGGCGTGGCCAACCGCCGAGCCGTATGGACGCCTGAGCTCTCAGCTCCTGCACCCACCGGAGAACAACGGCATATTCAGCGCTAACCCACTGAGCTAACATGCAGCATCTTACCTCCCAGACGCTGGGGAACCCGGCCGGGTCCACCCGCAAGCGAAAAGAGGAACGGCAACCGCGGAAACTGACTGATTTTTTCTCCCTGCCTCACAGCAATCGAGGCCAAGATGGCGCCCGCGACCGCTCGCCGCGCGGCGGGAGATCATTCTCTGAGGGACACCTTTCTGACATCCCTGAGGACAGGGACTCGTCCATCCACCCTCACCCATCCTCCGCTCTGCCTCCTGGAACCATGTCCGCCTCAAGCAGCCCGGCGAAAACGAGGATGCGACTGGACCCCAACGATCAGACCACGGAGGTAAGGCCTACCTTAGACAGTCTCCCAGCACTTCCAGTGTCATCCCCTATTGCGGCCTTCCCTACCACTAACCAACCAGTGATGGACACTGTGTTGAAGGACATGCTGATATCTTTACACAGCTCCCTGCATAATGACATCTCCTCCATGCTCACAGTGCTCAAGGATGAGATGGTACACACAGGCCAGAGAGTGGGGCTTATTGAGCAACAAATGGGAGCCATGACAGTCACAGTTAATGACTTAGTAGATGCACATGAGCACACCAGAGATGAGCAACAATGGATAAGGGCCAAAATGGCGGATCTTGAGGACCGCTCCAGGCGCAATAATGTAAAAATCCGCGGCATACCAGAAACGATCGCACCAGCCGATCTGAATACATACGCTCGGAAAATGATCGCCTCACTCCTCCCCGACCTACCGGCAGTGGAGACCATTGTCGATCGTATTCACCGCCTGCCAAAACCTACACACCTACCGCCGGAAATACCTCGTGATACCCTCATGAGGATGCACTTCTACCATGCCAAAGATATGCTCATGTCTGCATCCAGGAGAATGGGTCAACTGCCTGCGCCATACAAAAGGTAAAACTTTACGCCGATATCTCCCAATACACCCGCCAGCAGAGGAGACAACTTCAAACCATCACAAAACCACTGAACAACCATAAAATCCCCTACCAATGGGGCTTCCCGACCAAACTTCTGATCACCAGGAATGGTGTAAAACATAGCATCCATACGGTGGATGACGGTATCCGCCTCCTCAAGAAATGGAACATAATTCCTAACGATGTCACCCCGATGCAAGTGTCATCCCCTGATGACCCCAACGCCTACATTCCGGGATCTCACCCCAGTGTCAACATGTGACTATGCGGTTAGTATACTTTTTACCAACATTTTGTTACCATGTTCTCCGGTTGGTGCCTGCTCGATGTGATCAGCCCACGAACTTTTACCCCTCAAAACGCTCAGTAGTCTCCTAATATACTACTGATTGCGGTGTACCTTTACACCCATCCGCATTGCTGTTTTACACAACCTGTTACTGACTTTGATTTTTCTCTCCTTATTTATCCCTCACTCCTCCTTCCTACCCATCTCCTGGAAACCCCTGAACCCCCGAGAGCACCTGCTTCTGGATCCACCACCTGCCTCCTGATACAACCTAACCTCCTCGACTCGGTGGACCTCTGAATCACTGTGAAACACTGTGAGTACCTTTCTCTATACACATAACTCGATAACTCACTCAAGATGCCAAAGTTCCTATCCTTAAACGTCAAGGGTCTAAACCATCCTGTGAAAAGATTATCAATGTGGAAGACAGCCCAAACATCCCTCTGTGATGTCCTCTGCGTGCAAGAAACGCACTTTAAATCCTCCTCAGAACCGCCTTGCACTAACAAATCCTTCCCTACCATCTTTAAAGCTTCCGGACCTGTTAAAAAAAATGGAGTCCTCATTGCCATTAAAAACACTGTTTCATTTACTCTCCACAACAGCTTGGTAGACGCCGAAGGTAGATACCTAGCCTTGGACTGCTCTATGAATAACACTCGATACACTATCGTGACGGTTTACGCCCCTAACACTAGACAGATCAGATTTCTGTCCAAACTCATGAAAAAGATCAACCGCTTCAAACAAGGCCACCTCATTCTATGTGGGGATTTCAACATAGTCCCCGACAACTCCCTGGATGCTTCCTCTCAATCGAGCAGGACTGCCTCACCTATGAGCTCTTTTATACGGACACAGGATCTCTACGACGCCTGGAGATGCCTCCACTCCACAGAGAGGGATTACTCTTATTTCTCCCCTAGACACAACTCTTACACGAGGATAGACTATTTTCTTGTGGACAAATGGTCCCTCCCCAAAGTTTCTGCAGCGGAAATTTCCACCATTACGTGGTCCGACCACGCTCCTGTCACTATGTCTCTCAATGACTCCCCTTCCCCTTCAAGGACGAGAATCTGGAGAGCCAACGCTTCGATCATCCATTCTCCTGCCCACTCTGCATTTGTCAAGGATCGTTTAACTGAATTTTTCTCCCTTAACGCAGGTTCTGTGACTGATAATTCTGTATTGTGGAATGCCCATAAGGCATTCGTTCGAGGTATTTTTATACAACTGAGTGCTAAAGAGAGGAGGATGAAAACGCAACGCATAGACGCCCTCACTTCCAACATAAAAACCCTGGAAGCCCAAAACCAATCCAACCCCAGCCCAACGTCCAAACAAAAATTAGACTGTCTTAGGCAAGAGCTTAGGGCCCTTTTGTTGGACTCTTTCGAGAGAGCCCACACTCGCCTCAAAGCCCAACATTATTCTACAGGCAATAAAGCGGGCAAAGCCATGGCCAATAGAATTAAAGGCTATATTGCCAAAACAAGGATACCTCACCTTTACCATCCCAACACAAACCAAAAACTAACAGACCCCTCGGCCATGGCTGACGCCTTCAGGTGTTACTATAACACATTGTATAATTTAAAAGACGATCGATCTGTTCTCCAACCAACCCCTCAAGACATATCAGCATTCCTCCAAGAAATCAATCTCCCATCACTGTCTGAGGACCAACTGGAGACCCTTAATACCCCATTCACACACCTGGAAATCTTACGCACAATCACGTCATTGCCCTCCAATAAATCTCCAGGCCCTGATGGCCTCACTGGCGAGTACTATAAAAAATTTGGCACAATCCTATCACCATTCCTAGCAAATGTCTGTAACGGTGCCGCCTCATCCTCCTCTCTTCCACCTGAAATGCTTTCTGCCCTGATTATCACCCTACCAAAACCAGGTAAAGAACCCACACACACCCAGAATTTCCGTCCCATATCTCTCCTAAACCTCGATGCTAAAATACATGCTAAACTCATCGCCAATCGTTTAATAGATTTAATGCCCCAGCTCATACATAGAGACCAATCTGGCTTTATTAAAGGTAGGCAAACCTTTGACGCAACCCGCAGACTTATCAATATCATTCACACAGCCGAGTCGACCCGAACGCCTTCTCTGCTCCTGTCTCTGGATGCGGAGAAGGCGTTCGATCGAGTCCACTGGGGATACATGCAAGCCACCCTTGAAAAGTTTGGATTCCGTGGCCCCATTCTGTCCGCCATCACAGCTCTATACTCCTCTCCCTCCGCCCAGGTCTACACCTCAGAAATCCTGTCGAAACCTTTTTTAATCTCCAATGGCACTCGCCAAGGATGCCCCCTATCCCCGTTAATCTTCGACCTTGTCATGGAACCCTTGGCTGAACATGTTAGGTCCCACCACAAGATAGCCGGATTTAAAATCGCCTCATTAGAACATAAAATTAGTCTCTTTGCGGATGATGTAATAATCATGCTGACAGACCCCTCCTCGTCCCTAGCCTCGGTGCAGCTACTACTACAAAGATTCGGTGCAGTATCTTACTACAAAGTAAATGAACAGAAATCCTACATTTTAGATCTGGGCTTAGACGCCATAACCAGTAACCTACTTAGAAACGCCTTTCCATACCCATGGGCGGACTCCGGAATATCGTACTTGGGTATCACCCTAACCAATTCCACTAAAAAACTGTTCCCACTCAACTACACTGAGGCCAAACAAATGCTTATCCGAGAAACAACAAAAATTTCCAAACATGAATTTTCCTGGACAGGCAGACTTGCGGCTTTCAAAATGATGATATTGCCCAAGTTGCTTTACATCTTCCGAACCCTTCCTATACCCCTCCCGAACTCCTATCTCAAAGCCCTACAATCTATCTTGAAAACCTACATTTGGCAGGGTAAACCACCTAGGTGTAGTAGAGCTAAAACCGTCAAACATAAATCGGCTGGGGGCATGGGCTATGTTGACATAGCAGACTATTATAAGGCCACCATCCTCTCACAGATCCGGGAGTGGATGGTGACATCCCCAAAACCATTATGGTGTGCAATAGAAGCCGCCATGGTGCCAGGCTCCAACCTATCACGCTGGTTGTTTAGCACAACCACTGGGTCCCTACGACTCGGTCTCTACTCCCCCACCATACGAGCCTCAGTCAAAGTTTGGAAGACACTACAAACCTCCACATGGAAAACTCCCCTGACCAAACCTATACCCATACCTATAGAGACGCTGACACTCCTCACTCCTGACCTGACCATCCCTACCTGGCTCTCCGACACTGTTACTCACATTCACGAGTTACGCCCCCTACTCGATAACTCATCGTTCTCTCAATTCCAAGACACTCATCGAGCACCTATCTCAGACTATTTTACTTACTTCAGACTTCAACACTGCCTTAGGGCTAACCCCTCGCTGGACGGCTCTTTGCCAGCAAACATATGGCGATTTTTCTTCACTGATGACTCTTGTGCAAGAGGCGTCTCTCTACTATACAATACCCTACAAGAAAAGACGTCTTTCTATAAATCAAAACCTCTCCTTGACTGGGAATCTGACTTGACTACCCAATTCTCTGACCAACAATGGCAAGCAGCGATCAAATCCACTTACAAAAGCACCTCCTGTACCTCCCTATGGGAACTCTCGCAAAAACTGACGATGAGATGGTACCTGACGCCTTCTAAAATAGCTCGATTCCACCCCCACACCTCCCCCAATTGCTGGAGGAACTGCAACTCCAAAGGTACTCTCCTGCATATTTTCTGGACATGTCCTCACCTTCAGGGACTGTGGACAGCAGTAGAAGCGCTGCTTAAAGAGGTTCTGGGTCTTCCTGTCCCATTGACCCCGCAGCTGGCTATTCTAAACCTGACGATTGACGACATACCACCCCCTCTACAACTAGTGACCTCACACATACTATTAGCAACTAAACTCTTGATTGCTAGACGCTGGAAATCTGTAGACACCCCCTCATTAGCTGAGATTGTAAACTTAGTGCAAACCCACTATTCCTACGAAACCATCCTTGCTCGAGGTAAACACACATATGCCAAAATGCTTAACCATTGGAACCCCTGGCAACGCTGGTACACCTATAAGTGGAATCAATGATTCCCCTGTCTCTTCATTTCTCGCTGAATGTACTACACGTTTCTTAATGCTCTCAGTCTGCCAAACCCCTTATTTAAAGCCATTGCACTTGCTCTCATCCTCTTTCCCCCTTGCATACGTCCCTTCCCCCCCCCCTTCCTTCCCCACCCTCTTGTTATTTGCTATTTGTATGTATAAATACATCCTATTGCATTGTTATAGTTTGAACTATTTTCTTCTGTATTCAGACTATGTGTTATGTTATACTCAATATGCACTTGTCCCTTTTAAGTGCACATATATTGTTTGAAGATCCTATATTGCATATGGGTTTCCACCCAAAGTTTACTCACTATTGTAATTGACATAAACTCAATAAAAATTATTTGAAGAAAAAGACACAGCAATTACAACACGACATTTACACTGTACTGTACATTAGAGAAAAGGAAGAAAAAAACATAAATAATAAGAACCGCACAGGTCACTCTAAGAAACATTCACTTATTAGCCACAGGGCTATATGTAATTCAAAACAGTATATGCGCTGGGTAGAGAACTGCTTTCAGATGAGGACCCTTGGTTGGTTCTTAGACGATATAAGAGCTGCTCTACATGTTTCGCGACTAAGTTGGCGTCGCTTCTTCAGGAGCTTCTAAATATCAAAGAACATATACATAAAATTAACACAAATAATATTTTATTAACATATTGGCCTATGTAATAGGCAAAACAGTGGTTTTTAAAAAAATGCATGCATGTATCTGCGATGTACTCACCGAAAATCTCGGTGTTTTTTCTTTTTATATTTTAGAACAGGAAAAAACGCTGGCTATACTGTGTCCCACAATCAGAGCCCGACTATCAGACCGCACCAAATACTGTCGGGGCGGGGGCTGGTGATGCAGTCTAGATCCCTCACCGTGCGTCACGGCAACAACCAGTAGAGTCAAAAAGGAAAAATTCTGATGAATAATGAAAAATTGATAAGCCAAAAAAATAATAGTTGACATTGAACCATAAATGTTTCTCTGAGTGTAGGTAAAACATAAAGAAAACTACCTTAGAAGATAAAGTTGTTAAACAAACGCTACTAAATCACACCATCAGGGCCTCAGAATGCATTTTCTAGAGTGCGCTAGAATTGCTTGTTGGTTGTCTTCTAAAAAAATAGAATTTTGATAAGGCGCAAAGTTTGGTAAAGGACTTAATAATTATAGTAGAAAAAAACTAAATAAAATGGATTAACACCGAAAACAGGAAAAAGATTTTCCCTTAAATTAGCAGAAGTACTAATTACCTGTTTGTTTGTAATATTGTTTTACCAGTGACCTATGGGTTGGATAATGTTGTTGAGGAAGAATGCCTTCTCAAAAACAAGCTGTAGATGGCGATAGACGAGCGCCCAACATATAAGCTGAGCACTGGTCTGAAAAACACCAATATAATAAGGTCAGAAAAATAGAGGCATTTTGTCCAATGCTTTCACAGCATTGGAGCTATAATTTCTTAATAAGATGCTTGTAGGTACTACATAGGGTAAAGAAAAAGGGACTTGTCATACCTTGAAAGGAAAACGGGATCCCAGATTAACAAGCAATCATGCTGTCCATAGCATTGGGTGTGTTCACCTTCCCCACACCTAAGGACTGGGGGAACTGAACTGACCTAATATACTCCTCGGATATGACGACAAGCGTGATTGCGTCATTCCGGCCGGCCTAAACGTCCCATAATGCGCATGCGCGAATCGCGCATGCGCAGAAAAGCCGCAGGAGCGGCTCGTGAGCCTGGATGTTAGCTCACTTTGTGGGAGGATCCCCTAGATTGAAAAACAGGGGAGGGGATCTGGGTATTGCCATCAGCAGGTCCGAATGTCATTGCTTACTGCTAAGCACTAGACTGGACCCATTGATGGCTTACGTGGCCGTGCTGGTATTGAGCTCAATGGCGCAGGGTGATGTGGTGGGATTAGAGTACTGCAGTCAGGCTATCAAAAAATGTGGGACACATATAGCACAGCATAAAAAAAAATGACCGAAGGCATTTACATACAATCGCATGCAAGTGCATGCATACAATGGTGAGTGACCTTTTAAGGAAAATTATTATAATATATTTGCAAATAAACAATACTTGATTAATAATAATGATACAATTTTTGCGCCCAGTGGGTTAAATCAGGCAACAAATAAGATTTGTTGGTTGACTAATCAATTAACCGACAAAAAGAGAGTATAGAGCCCCAATCAATTTTTGAAACTTGCAGAAAAAGGGGAAATTTGTCTCAAATGTAATTTTGTTGGTATTTTTGAAACTGTAAAAGAGCCTATTTCCAAACAACCGTCTTTGTTATATTTGGAGCTTAATCACAAAAAACCACCCAAAGAGGGGCGTAAAGTAAATGAAAATAAACTCCCTCCTGGGATCTTTTGCAATCCCATACAGGTCCTTCACAAGAAAGGCCTGTATGAGAGAACTTCATTAATCACAGGAGGCTTTATGGCGTTTAATCGCTCTATCCATTGTGTTTCTCTTTGGAGGATATGTTGGTCCCAATTACCCCCACGGGGATCTTGTGGTATAATTTCCAATACTATGAAGCGTATCACTGAGGTATCAAATTTATGGACAAGCCCCAAGTGACGGCTAATGGGAGTAAGCATTTTACCATATTGAGAATAGAAAATGTGGTCATATATCCTTTGTTTGAACTGGCGGATCGTCTTACCCACATAAAACGCCCCGCATTGGCAGGTCATTAGATAGACCACCCCCTTGGTTTCACAGGAGGCTTGGAACCGTGGTCTAAAAATTTCGCCATTTGGTAAACCAAATTTGGTACCAGTGTGCACCCAGGGACAGTATGCACAATGGCCACATCTAGAGATGCCTGTAATTGATTTTGTAGTGGGATAGGGATCTATTTTGTAATGACTACTTGTCAATTTGTTCCCTAAGGATGAGCTTTTCCTAAATACAATTTCAGGGTATTGTTTAACATATTTGCCTACTGTGGCATCCCCGCTTAGCAAGTACCAGTGTTTTTGAAGGCAAGTTCGTAATTGTTGGTGTTGACTCGAGTATTTGGTAATAAACCTCGTAATTTGTTGATCCTTGTTTTCATTTTTCCGTGAGTGAATCAAGGAAGTTCTGTCTCTATTTAGAGCCTTATTAAATGCCTTTCTCAATGAAGTTTTGCTATATCCTCTTTGTAGAAGACGTAGCCGTAGTTCGTTTGCCTGGGCTATAAAGTCTGCTTCATGAGTACAGTTCCGTCTGAGTCGGATGTATTGGGCATAGGGGATACTGTGAACAAGATGCGTAGGGTGGCTGCTTTGTGCGTGAAGCACAGTGTTTCCTGCCGTTTGTTTGCGAAACAGCTTAGTGGCTACATAGTTTGATGCATCCCTATATATGCGAAGATCTAAAAAGGATATTGAGTCTTTGTTAAATTCAAAAGTAAATTTGAGGTTGAAGTTATTAATGTTAAGGCATCCAATAAAGTCTCGTAGTGACTGTACTGTACCTGTCCAAATTAGGATAATGTCATCAATATACCGATACCAGCAAAGGACTTGGGTCAGATATTGATCATACATCGTGTTGGCATTAATTTCCCTCTCCCACCCCCCCAGGTACAGGTTTGCGTATGCCGGGGCACAACAAGTGCCCATGGCAACGCCCTGTACCTGGAGGTAGTGGGAGTCTAGGAAGGAAAAGCTGTTATGATAGAGGATAAAGGACAATAATTTCAATATGAACATTTGTATCATTATTATTAATCAAGTATTGTTTATTTGCAAATATATTATAATAATTTTCCTTAAAAGGTCACTCACCATTGTATGCATGCACTTGCATGCGATTGTATGTAAATGCCTTCGGTCATTTATTTTTATGCTGTGCTATATGTGTCCCACATTTTTTGATAGCCTGACTGCAGTACTCTAATCCCACCACATCACCCTGCGCCATTGAGCTCAATACCAGCACGGCCACGTAAGCCATCAATGGGTCCAGTCTAGTGCTTAGCAGTAAGCAATGACATTCGGACCTGCTGATGGCAATACCCAGATCCCCTCCCCTGTTTTTCAATCTAGGGGATCCTCCCACAAAGTGAGCTAACATCCAGGCTCACGAGCCGCTCCTGCGGCTTTTCTGCGCATGCGCGATTCGCGCATGCGCATTATGGGACGTTTAGGCCGGCCGGAATGACGCAATCACGCTTGTCGTCATATCCGAGGAGTATATTAGGTCAGTTCAGTTCCCCCAGTCCTTAGGTGTGGGGAAGGTGAACACACCCAACGCTATGGACAGCATGATTGCTTGTTAATCTGGGATCCCGTTTTCCTTTCAAGGTATGACAAGTCCCTTTTTCTTTACCCTATGTAGTACCTACAGGCATCTTATTAAGAAATTATAGCTCCAATGCTGTGAAAGCATTGGACAAAATGCCTCTATTTTTCTGACCTTATTATATTGGTGTTTTTCAGACCAGTGCTCAGCTTATATGTTGGGCGCTCGTCTATCGCCATCTACAGCTTGTTTTTGAGAAGGCATTCTTCCTCAACAACATTATCCAACCCATAGGTCACTGGTAAAACAATATTACAAACAAACAGGTAATTAGTACTTCTGCTAATTTAAGGGAAAATCTTTTTCCTGTTTTCGGTGTTAATCCATTTTATTTAGTTTTTTTCTACTATAATTATTAAGTCCTTTACCAAACTTTGCGCCTTATCAAAATTCTATTTTTTTAGAAGACAACCAACAAGCAATTCTAGCGCACTCTAGAAAATGCATTCTGAGGCCCTGATGGTGTGATTTAGTAGCGTTTGTTTAACAACCTTATCTTCTAAGGTAGTTTTCTTTATGTTTTACCTACACTCAGAGAAACATTTATGGTTCAATGTCAACTATTATTTTTTTGGCTGATCAATTTTTCATTATTCATCAGAATTTTTCCTTTTTGACTCTACTGGTTGTTGCCGTGACGCACGGTGAGGGATCTAGACTGCATCATCAGCCCCCGCCCCGACAGTATTTGGTGCGGTCTGATAGTCGGGCTCTGATTGTGGGACACAGTATAGCCAGCGTTTTTTCCTGTTCTAAAATATAAAAAGAAAAAACACCGAGATTTTCGGTGAGTACATCGCAGATACATGCATGCATTTTTTAAAAACCACTGTTTTGCCTATTACATAGGCCAATATGTTAATAAAATATTATTTGTGTTAATTTTATGTATATGTTCTTTGATATTTAGACGCTCCTGAAGAAGCGACGCCAACTTAGTCGCGAAACATGTAGAGCAGCTCTTATATCGTCTAAGAACCAACCAAGGGTCCTCATCTGAAAGCAGTTCTCTACCCAGCGCATATACTGTTTTGAATTACATATAGCCCTGTGACTAATAAGTGAATGTTTCTTAGAGTGACCTGTGCGGTTCTTATTATTTATGTTTTTTTCTTCCTTTTCTCTAATGTACAGTACAGTGTAAATGTCGTGTTGTAATTGCTGTGTCTTTTTCTATTAAATACATATATATTTTTTTTTAAATTCTGTGCCTATAAAGTCCAATTTTTCCTAGTTGGAGGCGTGTTTTCATGCCTCTTCCAAAAATCCATAAGTGCATATATGCCCTTAACCGTTAGGCCTTTAGAACATCTATTGTGGTATTGGGCAAAGTGTTTTGCAAGGGGCTTTTCTGGCTCTTTCTCCTTATCATTGATCTCACGTAGGTGTTCTCCCATACGGACCTTCAATGCGCGCTTAATTTTGCCCATGTATATTTTGGGGCAAGGACAAGTGATGACATAAATTACTCTTGTAGTCGAGCAATTAATTAAACTCCTTATTTCGTAGGAGTCATGACCAAGGGCATCAGTGAAGGTCGAGGTCCTGTCCACGTATGGACAGATTTTACACCTGTTGCATGGAAACATTCCAAGTGTTCTTGGATAGTTGGATAACCAGGTGGTTTCTGGTTCTTTAGTAAATTCTGATTTTATCAGGATATCTCCTATGCTCTTGGCTCTGCGCGCAACCAGTTTTGGGGAATCACCTACAATATTCATCAGTGTTGGAGCATTACACAATATGCCCCAATGTTTAACAAGTACCTTCCGTACATTGTCCCATTGTGAACCATATGGTGTAATAATTCTGATTGGTTCAGTTGGTTGCGGGGTGAGTTTGTCAATCGTCCTTTTCTTGGTGAGAAGGTCCAATCCGATATCCAGGTATTCCCAGACCTGTGCTGGCAAACAAAGTCCAGAAGACGTATGTTAAAACCTCTATTGGACCATATAAGAAGCAAAGGAGCCACATATCGTTGGGGGTTTCCAATGGCGGTAATCGTGAAAAGGGAAGGAAGGAGCTTCTATCTGAGCGAGCCATCACAGCTCCCTATATTTTTTGAATTTTTAAACTCAGACCCAATAGAGGTGTCTAATTGGCTGGAACTACCTATAGCTAGGGGGGGACCCCTCAAGTGAATAGAAGTCGCTATCAGAGTTCCCTAAGGAGAAGAGACGAGACTAGAAGGATCCTTAATAGCGGCCTCCCCTAGGGAGGTGCTTGCCGTTTGTCATCTCCCAACATCTCCCAAATTAGTAATTTTTCTTTTTTTTTTCCCCATTCTCCTCCCTTTTTTTTTTTTTGTCCCCCTATTTTGGGGAAGTATTTGATTAACTTGTTTTTGTCTCTCTTCATTTTTTTTTCCCTCTTTGACATATTTCATTGAACTAACAGACATTTAGATCTGGACAGTAAGGTTATGAAAACCTGGAATATTTTTTTTTCTTTTTTTATGTCAGTAGCGAGACTTCTTGCACTAAGCAAGGTCCACCAAGACATGGACGATTCATTTTCTTTATATCTATTTATTTATTTAATTTTTTTTGTTTCTCTATCTCTAGCTCAGATGGACTTAGCACAATATAATTCAGTCCGCAATAATACCCTGGAATGAAGCAGAACTACCTAGACCTAGGAGGGGAGGGTGGGGGAGGGACGAGATGATGGATAGGGGGAGGGGGAGGGGAAGGGGGAAGGGGAAGGGGAAGGCAATATCTTTTTGCACATTTTTATTTTATTTTATTTTTTTCTCCTTTCTGTGGGTTAAAAGCATTTGGTTTTGGTTTTTGTCTCTGGGGTTGGGCTGGGAAGGGTTAAACGGGGTTTTTTTTTTTTAGGGGGAGGGGGGGACTGTGGGTCGGGGAAGGGGTAAGGGGGTAAGGGGGAGGAGGAAGGGAAAGGGAAGGGAAACTTTTTATTTTTCTCAAATTTTTTCACTTTTTTTTTTTTTTTCTCACACTAGGAAGGAACACGAATTACACTTTTAATTTACATAGTCACACACGTTTGAACTAGAGGTACTTATAGTGCTTATAGTGTCTTATATAGGTAGCTAATACACATCACATGGCACCTATTTTCTGGTAGGGCCACATAGATATATACACCCAACACTAGAGTTACCACTAAACACATGTTAATAGGGCCCGGTAAGAGCGCATATTAGGACCCCCTTTTTTATTTTTTTTCACATAGAACAGCAATATAATACAACCCTTTTTTATTTATTTTTATTATCGTTTTTTCCACTCCACAATTTCCCTTGTCTTTCCTTTCCCCGGTTGATGAGGTGTATATGTGTTTTTTTTTTTTGTTTTTTTTTGTTTTTTTTCCAAGGGGGAGGTAGGGGTAGATGAAAAGGGTAGAGGGGGGAAGGGGTCATAGGTAAAGGAAGCCTGGACTGATAACGCTAGAAGTCCTAGATACAGAACTGTAAGGAACACGAAGGGGGGAAGGAGTGGAGGGGACTAGATAGAGCATATGGTAGAGGGTGGGAGACAAAAGGAGGGGGAGACAGGGGAGTATAACAGCCCTAGCTGGGGGGGGGTCTATGGGACAATTGTGGTGGAGGGTTCTTCAATTGTTTTTTTTGTTTGTTTAATGTACATGAAAGATTTGACTACACAATTATACGATTACACACATGATTTAGTGCCATATGATAACCTCGTAGGATTTATTGTTCTCTGGGGAATAGTTTTGTTCTTAAGCTGTGGGGGGGAGGTTGACCCTGAGGAGGGGGATAGGATAATTAAATATTGAAGGGCACTCCCGGGCAAAGACGTGACTCTCCGTAATGCTTTTATACATTTCCCCCATAGAGTGCCTCTCCTCCTGGTGGAGGAAAGTCGGAGACGCTCAGGGGGTGTTTTTTTATTTATTTATTTATTTATTTATTTTTCACAAACCAAGCAGGATGCTGGCGAAGGCATTGAGAGAAACAAGAGCTAAAAACCATATCGAAAAAATAAAAATACAAGGAGAATAATTGGTTAACTCATCGCAACTAATTGCAAAAGCCTTTAGAGAATATTATGGTAGACTGTACCAATTGGAGAGCAAATCCTCATCAGTGAAGAACCAGCTCAGAGAGAATAGAGTAAAGGAGTATTTAAATGAATCAGGCATGCCCAAAATCCCAGAAGAAACTATAGCTAGTATGGAGGGGGTGATAACTTCAGAGGAACTTCTAGAAGCAATTAAAGAAATGAAACCAGGCAAATCCCCGGGCCTTGATGGATATACATTAACATACTACAAAACCTTCTACGAGAAACTGGCACCTAAATTTTTGGGGGCCTTTAATTCACTAAAAGAAGGGCGGCCGATGCGTGAAGAAACACTTGGGGCACACATAGCTGTAATTCCTAAGGAGGGGAAGGACCCGACACTATGCCCCAGTTATCGTCCAATATCCTTATTGAGCATAGACTTAAAGATCTTTTCAAAAATAATTACCAATAGATTAGTAACTCATTTACCCCCCCTTATACACCCGGACCAGGTCGGCTTTACCCCCGGAAGAGAAGGGAGGGAAAACACACAACGAGTGTTAAGTACCATCTACATGTCCCAACTCTACCACAACCCTTTAGTATTAATATCTACTGATGCTGAAAAAGCTTTTGATAGGGTGGATTGGGGATTCTTAAAAGCTACACTACAATACATTGGGCTGGGTAGAGGAATGCAAAATTGGATCGCAGGCCTCTACTCATGTCCGACAGCAAGGGTAAAGGTGAACGATGTAATGTCTGATCCCATCATAATAAGAAATGGAACAAGACAAGGATGCCCACTCTCCCTGATTATCTTTATCCTCATTTTAGAACCTTTTTTGAAAACTATCCGGGCAAATAGAGATATAAGAAGACTCTTGGTTAAAGGAGCAGAGTATAAAGTCGCAGCATTTGCAGATGACCTGTTATTCTCGTTAACGACTCCAGAACTATCCCTACCATCCCTATTGAAGGAGATAAAGGAATACGGAGAGCTTTCCAATTTTAAGGTGAACTATAGTAAATCGGAAGCAATGGGAATAGAAGTGAATAGACAGAAGCAGCAGCAATTAGCGGCAAACTTCCCCTTTAGGTGGACAGATTCCCACATACTTTACCTAGGAACAAAGATACCGAAAAATCTAAAAAGAATCTACGAGCTGAACTTCGTACCCCTGGTAAGGCAGATCAAGGCAGACTTTCAACGATGGGATAAGAAAATCTTTACATGGTTCGGAAGAATCAACATTATAAAAATGAATGTGATGCCAAGATTACTATACATACTTCAGACCTTACCTGTAAAGATTCCCTCAGGATCCCTGAGAGATTTAAGAACTAGATTCGCTAAGTTCATCTGGGCAGGGAAAGCACCTAGAATACGGCGAGAGATTCTGACGTTGCCAAAGGAAAGAGGAGGGGTGGGACTCCCAGATCCAATGGGATACCACGATGCGTCCCATATGGCAAGGGTGGTAGAGTGGTGTACCCAACAGAAGGCAAAACCATGGATACATATGGAGCAAAAAATCACGAACATTCCTTTAGAGGGAATGGCATGGATCCAAGAGGTAGATATACCACAAAAAGTGAAAAAACACCCCACTATAGGAGCCACACTACGAGTCATAAAAAAAATATTTAAGAAAACTAAAATCTCGGAACATCCAAGCCTATTACTCCCGGTGCTGGGAAACCCTAGATTCCAATTAGGCCTCACAGACCTACACTTTAATAATCTTAGACGCTCGGGAATGAGCAGGCTAATACACTTTGAAGATGGGAATCAAAGGAGCAGTGGGGGAGAAAGGGAAGAGGTATTTAATAGGGAAATAGACTCAATGAGATCAAACCAATTAAAAGCCGCTATTAGAGCAATGAATCCACTAGGCAAAGCAACCAGAGACCTCTCAAGATATGAGAAACTATGCTTGAAAGGTGACTCACTGAGACATGGTCTGTCTTTAATGTATACTCTTTTAGAAGAGTCAATAGCCCCAAAAGAATTACCATTTATTTTAGCCTGGGAAAAAGAATTGGGGACTAAATTTTCAGAGACGCAGAGAATAAAAATCTTCAATTTTACACACAAAGCTTCTCTCGCTACCAGATATCAAGAGGGTGCTTATAAGATCCTGACTAGATGGTATAAAACCCCTGTCGCATTAAAAAGGATATTCCCCGATTTATCAGACCGGTGCTGGCGGTGTGGAGAAGGAGAGGGTACCATGTTACATGTATTCTGGGAGTGTCCAAAGTTGAGAGATTTTTGGAAAATGGTCACCGAAACGGTAAAAGAAATCATAGAGGTAGATCTGGGAGATAATCCAGCTACCTATCTACTTTTGGACTACCCAATCTCCATGGTAAAATTTAAAAATTCTCTGCTTAGACATTTGTTGACAGCGGCAAGGGCATGCATTCCAATTTTGTGGAAAAGTACGCTTGCGCCGACTAGACAGCAATGGCTGGGCAGAGTAACAGAAATTCAGCAGATGGAGAACCTGACGATGGGAATAAGAGAACAAGAGGGGAAGTATAGCCAAGTGTGGACCCCCTATATAAGATTCAGAGAGCGAGACCTTTAAAGGAGGAGGGGGATGGGAGGAGTTCCTTTTTTTGGGGGGGGGGGAAACGGGGGGGGGAATAGCGACTTAGAAGGAAGGGTAGATATGGGGAATAGGAAGTGTATTATGCTATAGCTATATACAGTAGATATGATGGCAGCATTTCGGAATTTTGTTAAGAAGCACAATGACCAATGAGAAAATGTCTAAAGAAAAGTGTCAAATTGTAGTCATTTACTTTCTTTTTTGTAGAAAGAGGAAATAAGAGTGGAAAATGCTATAAAATAAAGAATTATAAAAAAAGAAGGTCCAATCTGTCACGTATCACTGCCCTTTTTTTGGCTTTCTTTATTTGGCCATGAGAGTATCCACGCTCACGAAAGCGTGCATAGAGGTCTTGGCTTTTGCGTTTATAGTCAGCCGGGTTACAGCAGTTTCTCTTGATACGGAGAAATTGACCGACTGGTATACCATTCTTTAGCCAATAAGGGTGATGACTAGAAGCATGTAACAAGTTGTTAGCTGCCGTGTCTTTGCGGAATGTACAAGTATGGAGTTGTTGCTGTTTCCTAGTTATTTTTAGGTCCAAGAAGGAGAGTTGTCCCTCATCAAAAGTGTATGTGAGGTGGATGTTTCGGGCAATGGAGTTGAGTTCTCCCATGAACTGATGTAATTGTTCAGTTGAGCCCTGCCAGAGCATCAACACGTCATCGATGTACCGCCACCACGTGAGTACGTGGGGGCGTTACATCGGCGACGTGTATACATCCTCCTCCTCCCAGAGGCCAAGGTGGAGACGGGCATAGGCAGGTGCCCAGGGTGCCCCCATCGAAGTACCCCTTATCTGATGGTAGAATGTAGTCATGAACTGGAAGAAATTGTTGTGTAGTGCGAAATGTAGCATCTCTACCAGAAATTCATTCTGGGGTCCAGATGCCGGGTATGTCATTTCAAGGAATTTCTCCACAGCTGCTATACCTACTAAGTGTGGTATCGATGTATATAGAGATTCCACATCGATACCTACAAGTAGTACGTTATCCGTTTGTCCTTCAATGTCTAGTTTATTAAGTTTCGCCAGGACATGTTGTGTGTCCTGGATAAAGGATTTGAGTTCAGTCACCATCTCTTTTAACAACAGATCAAGATATTTGCCCAATCGTTCAAGGGGACCATGACAGGCAGACACTATTGGTCTGCCTGGAGGTTCATGTAGACTTTTATGCACTTTGGGGATGATGTAAAATGTTGGTGTATTGTATTCTTGTACCCCTAAATAGTTGAATTCCTTCACCGTAAGTAATCCTTCGTCCTTGGCCAATTTTTATTTTTGATTCAGCTGTTTTACAAGGCTAGGAAAAGGGTTATGATCGAGTTTCTTATAAGTGGATAGATCATTGAGCAAACGTTTAGCCTCTCGTTCATATTGTTCTTGTTTTAGGAGGACTACATTGCCACCCTTGTCACTATTTTTTATGACTATGCTTTTGTTATTTTGTAAGTTTTTCAGAGTGCAACGCTCGTCTTGGGTAAGGTTGTCTGTCATTTGGTGGGACCAGTCAATTTTTTCAAGATCTGTTTGAACCATGTCGAGGAATAAATGTAGCCATCGATTTTTCGATATTGGGGGCATTTTAAGAGACTTAATTTTAAGGTTGGCTCGTCGAATGAGGGTTAGGGGTTCCTCATTGAGTGGATTATTTTCATCCAGTAAGGAATTTAAAATATCCAACATTCTTTGGTCGTCAGGACTAACTGTGTCTATGGGTCCTGGAGTCACTTCTGCCTTTGTGTAAAGTGATCAAAAGAACACCTTACGGAGAAATAGGGCAATGTCCTTGAAAACCGTAAATTCGTCCATGTTGGACACCGGTGAGAAGGACATGCCCTTCTGCAATAGGCTGAGGTGGCTGGAGGTCAGTGGGAGGTCAGTCAGGTTAATAACTTTCAAGTCACCTCCGGCAATTTCTCTGGGGTTTTAGTTATTTTTTCTGACTCCTGGTGTATGTACGTTGGTGTATTGTTTTTGGAAGTTGGCTTTTTTGGGAGCTGGATTTTGGGGACAACTTTGGAATATTTTCCTGTGGTGCCCCCTGCTGGTCTAAAAAAATCACTGATTTTGTAGAACCCTCTTCAGTGTCACTATTTGATTTATTACTGCGTTTTCGTGATTGCGATCGGGGAATATGACCCCTAGATTTACTTCGTCCTCGAGGGATAGTAAGATCAAAGATCTCGTTTTTTTTAAAGTCTGTATTTCCCCTGTTTGGTAATTTTTAGATTTAGTTGGGCCTTTTCAATCTCCTTTTTTAATTGATCATTTTGTTTTATGAATTCGTCCTGATCTTTTAAAGCTTTTAATTCCTCTGCACTTGTTTTAATCTCTTGTTGTATAGTTAGCAGTTGTAATTTCTCTTCCTCAACTATCAGTTTCATTACTGTAAGGCCATGATGTATACACAGTTCCTTCCATTTAGGAAGGAAGGTTTCTGTATGCAGATGTTCGGCTGGAATTTTTTTTTTTTTTTTTAGTGTTTATTAATGTGTATCAAAGTTAAAATTATGTACAGCACGACCATATAGGAACTCGACATATCCACAGGTGTACTAGTGATGAGTATCACCACGTGTACTGGATCATATACCTAATTAGGTGATGTTGCTGTAACCATGAATATAATATAACAAAACAGAAAGTGAAGAACCAGGGAAGGGGAATGTACGGCCCACTAGGGGCCTAAAGGGGTTACTTAAAGCAACAAAAGTAATGATCAGAAATGATTTAAGATACAAAACAGTGTTTATTAATGTGTATCAAAGTTAAAATTATGTACAGCACGACCATATAGGAACTCAAAGGCTGGTCGCCTACCTATGTTGGCTGACCACTATGCAAAAATGAATGAGAAAAGAACAAATAACACTTAGACAAGACTCAGGACAAACACAAAAACATACAAACTATACGCGCTGTCCGGACACCCTAGTGTTCAGCCTGCACTATGGATACACTCATCCCCCCCCCCCCTCCCAATTTACTTCATCTATTATGATGACCGCATTAAACATTTTTACATGAGTGTATCCATAGTGCAGGCTGAACACTAGGGTGTCCGGACAGCGCGTATAGTTTGTATGTTTTTGTGTTTGTCCTGAGTCTTGTCTAAGTGTTATTTGTTCTTTTCTCATTCATTTTTGTATAGTGGTCAGCCAACATAGGTAGGCGACCAGCCTTAGAGTTCCTATATGGTCGTGCTGTACATAATTTTAACTTTGATACACATTAATAAACACTGTTTTGTATCGATGCATCGAGATTCGGGGGCCCCCGATGCTGCATCGATGCATGTGGCCCCATCAAGGTCAAAGGTTTGGGGGGTATCACTGTTAAACGCGGTTTTGATTTCCTGATCGATCTCCTCACTTAATACAAAGGCCATCCCCAATGGGGAAAAAAGAAAGAAAAAATTGGGGAAGGTTGTAAGTAGCGTGCGTTGTGTAAGTTTTGTGGACTTGCTAGAAATGACCATAAAGATCAACAACAATAGTATATTAATCAAAGGGTAAGGGGAGCAAGGGGAAGCGCAAGTATCCACAGGTGTACTAGTGATGAGTATCACCATGTGTACTGGATCATATACCTAATTAGGTGATGTTGCTGTAACCATGAATATAATATAACAAAACAGAAAGTGAAGAACCAGGGAAGGGGAATGTATGGCCCACTAGGGGCCTAAAGGGGTTACTTAAAGCAACAAAAGTAATGATCAGAAATTATTTAAGATACAAAACAGTGTTTATTAATGTGTATCAAAGTTAAAATTATGTACAGCACGACCATATAGGAACTCGAAGGCTGGTCGCCTACCTATGTTGGCTGACCACTATGCAAAAATGAATGAGAAAAGAACAAATAACACTTAGACAAGACTCAGGACAAACACAAAAACATACAAACTATACGCGCTGTCCGGACACCCTAGTGTTCAGCCTGCACTATGGATACACTCATGTAAAAATGTTTAATGCGGTCATCATAATAGATGAAGTAAATTGGGAGGGGGGGGGATTTGTGTATCCCCTCCCAGGAGGTCCGCCAAAAAAACAAATGTTTTTTTCCAGTTGATATTTACCTCAACATACAACAGCTTAATATTAACTTTGGTTTTTTAGATACATGACTAAATATAGTCACGCACCCAATTTTTCACCTCCATACTTCCCTCCCTTCTCCTCCTAACCTCCCCCTATCCAGCTTGTTTCCAGTCTCCACACACAGGATTACACCTCCATTTGGTTTTTTGGCGGACCTCCTGGGAGGGGATACACAAATCCCCCCCCCTCCCAATTTACTTCATCTATTATGATGACCGCATTAAACATTTTTACATGAGTGTATCCATAGTGCAGGCTGAACACTAGGGTGTCCGGACAGCGCGTACAATTGCTGGTGTTCTTATACTAATACCACAGGCAGGGATCTGCAAGTATTGTAAGTTAGTGTACTGTGTCCTCTGCAGTGTACACCTAAAGCTACATGACTACATTGGGACAGAAAGTGAGGTGAAATCTTCTGAACAGGTGTACAGACAGCAAAACAAATGTTACAGGGGTGATAACCCTTCCCTATGTTTTCCAGAAAGCTTAAAAGTAGATTTTTTGGCTGGAGCTACACTTTAAAAATGTACCAGTTCAAAATGACAAAACAATTCTACTTAACAACAAACCTACAGTCCCTGTCTTGTTTGTACCGCCTATATACTGCTGTTCAGAGTATCTAGGGCCTGGGAGCCCTACGTCAGTGGCGTAACTAGAACCTTCAGGGCCCCGATGCAAGAAACCATGAAAGGCCCCCCCTGACCCCCAGATAGGGCTCTTTTCTTCGAGCCCGGTGGCGTTACAGGACACGGTCGCAAGTAGGCGGCTGCATATAAATGAACCGATTTCTCCAGTTCCCCCTGCTTTTTTTCCTCTCCCTCCCGCAGGCATTCAGCGGCTGCAGAAGGAAAATGGAGAGATTGGTTCCTCTATGTCGTTGTTTCGCAATCTTTTTCCAGTCAGGGCACCCTTGAAGTATACCCCTAGGTGAATGGGGCTACACTGCAACCCCCTTGCAACTGTGTGCATTGCATGCAGTTGCAGCATAGTGATGATGTATTTAAGGGGTTAAAACAGGCGGTCAGTAGGCAACATGTTGCCTCTATACCGGCTGTCAAGTGTCTCTGAAAAGCGATCTAAGCATGGATCGCTTTTCGGAGGAATAGCATTTTTTGACGATACTATGAACAAGCAAAATAAATAAATAAACAAATAGGTTCTGATTGTACACAAATAGGGGATCGGGATTAAAAGTGCATAGATAAAATGTGCATACATACATGTAAACACACATATAAAAAACACACACACACATATATAAATGCACATATGCACACACATATAAACCAGTGGCAGCTGGTACTCAAAATTTTTAGGGGGGCGCAAGCAAACTGAAAAATTCTTAAAAAAACATAATTTGCAACCACTGTGCCCATCAAATGCAGCCACTGTGCCCATCAAATGCAGCCACTGTGCCAAACGCCACCACTGTTCCCATCAAATGCCACTGATTCCATCAAACACTGCCGTGGTGCCCATCAAATGCTGCCACTGTGCCCATCAAACTCTGCCACTGTGCCCATCAAACTCTGCCACTGTGCCCATCAAATGCCGCCAGTGTGCCCAGCAAATACTGGTGTGCTTAATAAATGCTGCCAGTGTGCCATCAAATGCTGCAACCACTGTGAATCCCCCCGCCTACCCGACTCTTACCCTGTCTCGTGGGGCTGCGGGTGACTCCTATGAGCAGGATCCTCCATGCATCTTTTGCCGTCCTCATCTCCCGTCCTCTCCTCCTAAGTGTCCAATAGCCGCTCCTATTGTTTCAGAAAATCAGATGACGGGTAACAGACCCGCACACCTGATGCTATGCATGAATCTATCCATTGGTCATAGAGCGAGTGACTGGGGAGAGGGATCGGCACACATGCGCCCTTATGGATGCACTGCCACTGATAAACACAAGCACATACATGCACACACACATACAGTACATACATATGCACACACACATGCAGTACATACATATGCACACACACATACAGTACATACATATGCACACACACATACAGTACATACATATACACACACATACAGTACATACATATACATACATACATACATACATATGCACACACACACATACAGTGCATACATATACACATACATATGCACACACACATACATATATATACATACATACATACATACATACATATGCACACACACACACACACATACAGTACATACATATAAACACATACATATGCACACACACACATGCATCCATACATGTACACACACATACAGTACATACATATACACACACAGTATATAAACACATACAGCAGATAGTCATAAAAAAAACAGCAGACATTTACCTTGGCACTTCCTGCCGGGTACTGCACTCTAGGGGGAGACAAAGAGCACACACTACTTTCACTTTAGGTTAATGTGACAAGGTCCTTCCCTGCACAGTTCGGCTGACGATCGGGGAGCTCATCTCAGCCGCTCCTCCTATCAAAAAGTAGAGGGGGCCCAGCAGGTACGATATTTAAAGGAATACTTTACTTTTTTTTCACTTTAAGCATCATTAAAATCACTGCTCCTTAAAAAAAACGTCAGTTTTTAAAACTTTTTTTTCAGTTTTAGGAGAATAACTTGCATATTAGCCTTTAAAATTAGCACTTTTGATTTAGAATGTTTAAGTCCCATAGACTTCAATGGGGCTCTAAAGTTCGCGCGAACGTTCGGTCTGTTCGAAGGTTCTGATGCAAACCGACTGGGGGAAGTTCGGCTCATCCCTAATGAGCATCATGGGAAATGTAGTTCTAAAACATCTGGGGTGCCAAGGTTCGCAATCACTGGCCTAGATAGGCTTTCTGCTCAAACAGTTAACCACTTGCCGACCAGCCGCCGTCATTCTACGGCGGCAGGTCGGCTCTCCTGGGCGAGAACCCGTAGCTCTACGTCAGCTACATTTTCGGCCACTAGGGGGCGCGCGCGTCCCCGCTCGCCCCCATGTCCCGCGCGCGTGCCAGGCGGGTACGATCGCCGCCGGGCACGCGCGCTTGTTCGTTACAGAGTGGGGAACGGGAGCTATGTGTGTAAACACATAGCTCTCGTTCCTGTCAGCGGGGGAAACGCTGATCTTCTGTTCATACAATGTATGAATGTATGAATGTATGAACAGAAGATCAGTGATTTCCCCTAGTGAGGTCACCCCCTAGTGAACACACCCAGGAACACACTTAACCCCTTCCCTGCCCCCTAGTGTTAACCCCTTCACTGCCAATGGCATTTGTATAGTAATACAATGCATTTTTATAGCATTGATCGCTATAAAAATGCCAATGGCCCCAAAAATGTGTCAAAAGTGTCCGAAGTGCCCGCCATAATGTCGCAGTACTGAAAAAAAATGCTGATCGCCGCCATTACTAGTAAAAAAGAAATATTAATAAAAATGCCATTAAACGACCCCCTATTTTGTAAACGCTATAACTTTTGCGCAAACCAATCAATAAACGCTTATTGCGATTTTTTTAACGAAAAATATGTAGAAGAATACGTATCGGCCTAAACTAAGGAAAAAAAACGTTTTTTTATATTTTTTGGGGGATATTTATTATAGCAAAAAGTAAAAAATATTGAATTTTTTTCAAAATTGTTGCTCTATTTTTGTTTATAGCGCAAAAAATAAAAACCGCAGAGATGATCAAATACCACCAAAAGAAAGCTCTATTTGTAGGAAAAAGGACGCCAATTTTGTTTGGGAGCCACGTCGCACGACCGTGCAATTGTCAGTTAAAGCGACGCAGTGCCGAATCACAAAAAGTGCTCTGGTCATTGGACAGCAATATGGTCCGGGGCTAAAGTGGTTAACAAAGTGTAAACATTCTTGAGGGAAGTGAGTAGCGTTGTGAACTGTTTTATACATTCTTTCTTGTTTTTAAATGAAAGAGAACATCTTAGGCCGCGTACACATGACCGATCCATCTGATGAGAATGGTCTGACGGACCGTTTTCATTGGTTCACCGCAAAAGTGGCCTGATGGTCTGATGTGCGTACACACCATCAGTTCAAAAACCGATCAAGTCCAACATGGTGACGTAAAACACAACGATGTGCAGAGTAAAATGAAGTTCAATGCTTCCAAGCATGCGTCAACTTGATTCTGAGCATGCGTGGGTTTTGAACCAATGCTTTTGCGTACTAACCATCGGTTTTGACCGATCGGTAGGCGTCCATCGGTCCGATTTTAAAGCAAGTTCTAAATTTTTGGACTGAAGGACAACAGACTGATGGGGCGTACACATGGTCGGTTTGGACCGATAAAACTGAACTTCAGTCCGTTTTCATCGGTTTGGACCGATCGTAAGTACGCGGCCTTAGAGGCTCAGGAATATGAACAGAATCACACAATGTCCAGAACAAGCTACAAAGAGTACCAACATACCACAAGACCAAGAACTGTATAAAGTCAAATATCTATTTCATGATAGAAAATTAATATTTAAAATTAATATTGCTATAGGTATTCACGAGTGTGGCGCTAAAAAAGAGTGTTGTGTTGATTAATGACCTTGAGGTATAAGGCTGTAAGCACCTCGACTTTTGCCATTTTTCGAGCAAAGAATAGAGAAAATAGATAATAGGTACAGACTGTATAGAAGCAAGAATCATGGAAATGGATGGATTTATAGTACAAAAGTACAGTGGAGTAAGAAAAGAGAGATAAAAAAGAAAAGGAGGGGGTTGGGAGAGGATTGGGGACATTGATAGATGGAAGCATATAACAACAATTTCTATAAAAAAAAAAACATGCAGAAAAAAACTTTTTTTTATAAATAAGCTAACTACTGACCTCCACACAGTCCCCTGGATCCCTGAATTTTATCAAAAGAGCATAATGGTACTAGTAAATTCAAAACCAACAATGACATTTTTTCTGAAACTATTTCATTATAACTTTAACTGATAAAATAAGATCTTTCATCTGCTTTATATAATTTACCCTAAAGGACCACAGGGCCACATATGGTAAAATGGTTTGAAGTCAGTTTAGTTTCTGGTGGTTGTTAAGTGTTCTATAAGCTTTAAATGGTTTCAGAGGTTTAAAGAAGAAACTTTTATTTATCTTGGGCCTGCTGTTTTGTCAAAAAATGGCTCCTCTTTAACTGGGAACATGATGTCAGATATTGTAACAATATGGTGGATTACAAAAACATTTGGCTTGAGATATGGCAAAATCGGTTGTATGCAGAGCACACAGCCATTTTGCCTGTGCTAATAAGCACAGATTTCGTCTTAATGTAATAATGCATCTTAAGCTAAAATTCACTCAACATTCATTCGATTTGCCATTCATTCAATTCAAGAGACATCACCACACTGTTCTCATCATCTCAGCAATCACTGCTCGCCGAGTGCCTCACGGCTCCTTTTTATTATATCAAAGGATCTCACCAACAGGAGGTGATTGGCTGCAGCAGATAATCACCTCCCCCCTGAGTGGTCATTACAGGATGTCCCCTTCACACAGGAAATGTCCATATAAGGGCATTCCTCTAACAGGATGTCCAATACAATACATAAATACAACACAATACAATGATGGCTAAAGTCTTATGGGCGTGCTCAAACAGTTAACAAAGTGTAAACATTCTTCAGGGAAGTAAGTAGCGTTGTGACCTTCTCTGTTTTATACATTCTTTCTTGTTTTTAAACGAAAGAGAACATCTTAGGCCGCGTACACACATCAGTTCACTGCTGAAGCGGCCTGATGGTCTGATGTGCGTACACACCATCAGTTCAAAAACCGATCGAGTCCAACGCGGTGACGTAAAACACACAGGAAATGTCCATATAAGGGCATCCCTCTAACAGGATGTCCAATAAAAATACATGAATACAACACAATACAATGATGGCTAAAGTCTTATGGGGGTGTCCGGGCAGGAAAAGCATGTATGCTCCTAGCAAACGAAGCAGTGTTGCTTTAAAACATGGATGCCTTCCCTGACTCTGAAACCTTTTATAAGCTCTCATATTACCGCTGATAGGAATCCTTATTTTGCACTTTTCCATAGAATAATGCATATTTAGATTATACTATTGCTTGTGGAAGGGAGGCTATGCTGATCAGACACAGCATAGATAAGAGCGCACATCCGCCTATAACCACTAATGTTCTTGCGGAGCGAGCATATCCACTCCTCAATGATAGTCCGCGCTAATGCACAGAGGGCCCCTCGTCGCCGGACATATGCCCACGTCGCAAACATCACACTCCAACCTTAAGACGTTTTCCATTACCAGACGAGATTCAACCAGTCTCAGACTGCCCCAGTTGGCTATTTAGAGCAGGTTGCAGAAATACTAACACTAGGTGACTCTATGAAAATACATATTAACCACTAGCCAATCAGCCGCGGAAGTTATATGGCGGCAGGTCGGCTCGGCTGCGCGAAATCACATAGGTATACATTATTTTGCATTTTAGCCATTAGGGGCGCGTGCGCGCCCCCTGGTCACCCCTTGTGCCGATGTGTGTGCCCGGCAGGCGCGATCACCGCCGGGCACCCGTGACCGCTCGTTGCAGAGCGAGAACCGGGAGCTGTAAACACACAGCTCCCGGTCCTGTCAGGGGGAGAAATGACTGTTAACCCTAACCCTTAAGTTAGAACACACCTAGGGAACATAATTAACCCCTTTCTTTGCCCCCTAGTGTTAACCCCTTCTCTGCCAGGGACATTTTTACAGTAATCAATGCATTTTTATAGCACTGATCGCTATAAAAATGCCACTGGTCCCAAAAGAGTGTCAAAAGTGTCCGAAGTGTCGGCCATAAGGTCGCAGTACCGATAAAAATTGCTGATCGTCGCCATTACTAGTAAAAAAAATAAAAGATATTATTAAAAATGCCATAAAACTATCCCCTATTTTGTAGACGCTATAACTTTTGCGCAAACCAATCAATAAACGCTTATTGTTCACAACCAATAATGAGACAAAATCTATTTATTATTTCCAAAGTGTTATGTAACAAAGTGGCAACAACAATGATTGTGAGTTACCCGGCATAATAGCCAATGTACACAGCACAAATGAAAGTAAATATATAAAGATTTATTACAATTGTTATACATCAATGGGCAACAATAAAACTTGAAAGTTGCAGGGCCACTGGATGCACATATACAATAAACAAATAAAATGTACATACATATAAACAGAAGTATGTAGACATAATAAAGACATCAATATTATCCAGCATGTACAGGCATAAAACAAGCATCGATAAAGCTCTACTAGTTTCGCGAGACCCTGCTCGCTTCTTCAGGGGCGTATGCATGAATGTTGTATCTGCAATGTAATAAAATCAATGTGATAAAATCAATAGATGTATGTCGTTAAATGGGGGGCAGGCGGAATGATTGGCAAAAGAGGTCTGAAGAGGGACCTCATACTTACCCATGGGCTGAAATGAATTGCCAAACGCTGGATATCAGGATAGCGGTCGTGTAGTGCATCCAGCTCGGGAGCTGAGGAGACGGAGCAAACAAAAGCCACAACAGGGGAACACCGGAGGATCAGCATGGTCTGGATGGTGGTATTTCTGATTGCAGTCTCCACTAATCCCCTTGTGATCATGTCTAGAAAGGATGCTGGATGCACTACACTTACATTGCAGATAAAATATTCATGCATCCGCCCCTGAAGAAGTGAGCAGGGTCTCGCAAAACTAGTAGGGCTTTATCGATGCTTGTTTTATGCCTGTACATGCTGGATAATATTGATGTCTGTATTATGTCTACATACTTCTGTTTATATGTATGTACATTTTATTTGTTTATTGTATATGTGCATCCACTGGCCCTGCAACTTTCAAGTTGTATTGTTGCCCACTGATGTAAAACAATTGTAATAAATCTTTATATATTTACTTTCATTTGTGCTGTGTACATTGGCTATTATGCCGGGTAACTCACAATCATTGTTTTTGCCACTTCGTTACATAACACTTTGGAAATAATAAATTGATTTTGTCTCATTGTTGGTTGTGAACATTGGCTAAACCTCTCTCACTTCATTCAAAGTCACAGGGCTGCCCCTTTTGTCTTTTTGTGTACTAATAGGGATGGAGGTGTTAGCTGGGTCACAATAGACCTTTATTTTCTTTTTCTTTTACTTTGCAGCAGGGCTCATTAGTGTGCTCCAACTAGAGTATCTGTGAGGGGTTTCTGTGTTGTGGAACCAGTGCCTAGGGCCCAATTTTTCTGCCCCTGTTCAACAGGGGCATGTAATTACAATTCTTGATATAATATTTTACAGCAGGGCCCATTCCTGTGCCCACCAAGAGTGACTGTGAGGACTTACAGTGTTGTGGCACCAACACCACCACCACCAACAAAGGCCCAATTTTTGTACCACTGTTCAACAATGGCATGTAATTACAATTCTTGATATAATAGTTCACAGCAGGGCGTTCCAGTGCCCACCAAGACTAACTGTGATGGCTTACAGTGTTGTGGCAACACTAACACCTAGGCCCCAAATTTCTGCAGAGTATATACAACAGGCCCCCACTTTCAAACATCCAACTTACAAACTACTCATACTTGCAAACGGAAGGAGACAACAGGAAGTGAGAGGAAATCTACCCCTAAGAAGGGAAATTCTCTTCTGTAAGAGGTGTCTCCTGTCCACTGATGCTTTATCACCAATCCTTGTTTCACAAAAAAAAAAAAAAAATCAAAAAAATCTTTTGTCATTGGGACAAAAAGTGAGGTGCAATCTTCGCACAGACAGCAAAACAAATGTTACAGGGGTGATAACCCTTCTCTATGTTTTCCAAAAAGCATAAAAATTGATTGTTTTGGCTGGAGCTACACTTTAAAAAAGTACCAGTTCAAAATTACAGATTCTACTTAACAACAAACCAACAAACCTACAGTCCCTGTCTTGTTTGCACCGCCTGTATACTGCTGTTAAAAGTATATAGGGCCAAAGGGGCTGGTAATGACCTGGGGGGAGGGGTGGAAAACCCATGCTATCTTTCTCAATGATTTTTATCCATATTGCCAGACATTACATTAAAGCCCCAAGCAGTTTAAAATTACTTTTTTCTTATAGTAATCTCATTTTGTGCAGAGACAGTTATAAACATGTGCCACTTCACAGGCATACTATAGACACCCAGCAGGTACGATATTTAAAGCAACTTTTAAAAATGTTTTCTCTTTAAGCATCATTAAAATCACTGCACCCAAAAAACGTCTGTTTTTAAAACTTTTTTTTTGCATTGATACATGTTCCCTGGGGCAAGACCCGGGTCCCCAAACCTGTTTTAGGACAATAACTTGCATATTAGCCTTTAAAATTATCACTTTTGATTTTGAACGTTCGAGTCCCATAGACATCAATGGGGTTCTAAAGTTTGCGCGAACGTTCGGTCCGTTCGAAGGTTCAGGTACGAACCGAACGGGAGGGGGTGTTCGACTCATCCCTAATCCTAACAATACATGTGCATGATAGATTAACCACTTGTCACCTGGCCATTGTATAAAAATATCCAGACAGCGGGTTCTTATGGGCAGCAGGTAATTTTAAAATGACCCCTCCTTTGCAGTGCTTGCGCGTGCTCACACAATCAGGCCCTGTGATTACTGTGACCACTGAACATAGCAGATCCCAAATGCAAGATACAGAGCCTATGAAATTGGCCCTCTACCACATGCTCACTGTGATCAATCATAGTGATCAAAAATATAACACACAGCCGTATTTTCAAAGTCTAGGAAAGTCCAGGGGTGTGTAGCCTTCATCTGACTTTTTTTTCCCGAAGTCCGATAGACCTTAGATAGAGAACCGGTTCTCTTTCTTTCCGCCAGACTTCTGACGGACTCACGGCAGACTTTTGCGCGGTCAAAAGTCCGACCGTGTGCACATGGCATAAAGGTTACATTTTACAGCCACTGCTTTGTTTCCTCTCTCACACCAATTGGCTGTGAAAGGAAAGAGAGTGTTCTGAACTGTGAACTATGATCACCAGCTGCTACAGTGTCACCAGAACCATCCACAGAGTCCCTGATTGTTAGCCACACCAGCCCCAGTGTCAAAAAATAATTTTAGCTAGTGTTCCTGATCATGGTCACAGCATACATAGTATCATCAGCAACAGTGTTCCTTATTGTCGCTAGTAATAAACTGAATACCATAGGTTTGGTTTTAGCAGCAAAGTTCAGGTGTTCAGGCCTCAAGGCCAATAGAAGGAGCAGTGGCTCCGAGCACGTAGCCCAATCAGCCTTTGTTCTCCCTGTCTGACCCTCCTCCCGGAAGTGTTCCTCGGAAGTAATCACGTGACCTGTCACGTGACCTGTGAGGCTGGAACAGGCCTCATCCTGATGGCCACAGGACAAGCCTGAAGACTCCACACATTCTGCTATCTTCACTTCTTCTAAGCAGCCCATGGATCCAGGACGAGGACTACAGGATGTTACAGATGAGCCTTTTTTCCTTACCTTCTTGTACTGTAAGTGTGTTTTGTACAATGTGTCATTAAAAGAACCTCTTTAATACTGCACTTAGGTGGTGCTTCCTTTCTCTACCCCTCTTTTGTTTACCACAGAGTCAGCTGTGGACAGAGGACAGCAGCCACCATTGAACAGCCAAATCACCTGCATTTTTAACCATTGAACTGCCTGTTACTATTATTTCTAATGGACTAATCACCATACCCCTGCCTATACATGTACTTTGTATCTGCACTGACAGTTACCTCTCCTATCAAAAACTCATCATGTCTCAGTCTTACTAAATTATTTTTAAGTCTCTACTTTCCAAAAAAGGGTAATTTTGAGGGTGTTTGTACTGTCCCGATGTTTGATGCCGCATACACACGATCATTTTTCAGCATGAAAAAAACGTAGTTTTTCAAAAATGTAATTTAAAATGATCGTGTGTGGGCTACATATCATTTTTCAGATTCGAACATGCTGCATTTTTTAACATCGTTTTAAGTGATGTCGATTTTCGAGTTGTAAAAAATGATCGTGTGTGGGCTAAAACGACGTAAAAAAGCTGCACATGCTCAGAAGCAAGTTATGAGAAGGGAGCGCTCGTTCTGGTAAAACTACCGTTCATAATAGAGTAAGCACATTCATCACGGCGTAACAGACAGAAAAGCGCGAATCGTCTTTTACTAAACACTGAATCAGCTAAAGCAGCCCAAATGCGAATGGGACTTCCCCTTTATAGTGCCGTCGTACGTGTTGTACGTCACCGTGCTTTGCTAGATCATTTTTAAAAAACGTTGGTTTGTGGGCAACATCATTTTTAACGATGAAGTTGGGAAAACGGTTGCTGGTTTGTCATCAGCTCCTGTTAGGCAACGTACACACGAGGAGACATGTCCACGGAAACATGTCCGACGGACCGTTTCCAGCGGACATGTCTGAAGGGATCTTTTGGTCTGATGTGTGTACACACGATCAGACCAAAATCCCCGTGGACCAGAACGCGGTGACGTAGAAGACACCGACGTGCTGAAACACAGAGGTTCAATGCTTCCACGCATTGGGCGTGGTTGGGCGTACTAACCATCGGACATGTCCGACGGACAGGTTTTATAGCGGACAAGTTTCTAAGCATTCCTGTACCTCTGGACTCTCTGCCTTCTCCAATTCTTGACCTACAGCTTGCCTCTCGGATCTGTCTCCAGTCCCTGTTTCCTGCCTACGTGCCCTGAGTACCTGGACTGTTGTTGTCTGACCCTCAGCTGTCACCAGTAAACTACTTCCTGTTCAGCTCCTGACCAGCACATCAAGCCTCCCGCTTCACTGCCGGTACCAGTGCTTCCTTGCACTTCCTTCCCTCTGTCCCAACTCCAGGGGGCGGACAGCACTAGGTTGCAAAGGTGAGCCGCCCTCAGCATCTCGACCTCGGTAAGTACCCCTCGTGACAGTACAAACCAACAAGATGTCTGAGGCCGACAGGGCGCGCTCATCTTTTGAGACTCTCTGCCAGCAAGTCTCTGCACTGACCGAAGCAGAACAGGAATTACAAGATGGATACCTGCAAATTGATTGCCTCCTCCAGCAATTGACCGTTTTGCCTGGGCCTTCGGCTCCCTCCGCGGCCCCAGCTATGGGGGCTTCAACCTCTCAGAGTCCCACAAGTCCAGCTGTGGCTGTGACTCACCCTGAACCTTGAGTACCCACGCCTGAATGGTTCGCAGACAACCGCAGAAAGTTTCAGGCTTTTAAAAATGCCTGTTCATTGTACCTGGCCCTCCAAACCAGAACTTTTTGTTCAGAGGCCGTGAAGGTGGGGTTTTTAATCTTCCTTCTTGCGGACGAACCTCAAGCATGGGCTCACTGCCGGATGGAGCAGAGAAGCCCAGTACTGGACACCATTGACACCTTCTTTGTGCATATGTCTAAACTGTACGATGATCCTCTGCGCTTTGCTGCGGCGGAAGCCACCCTTCATAATTTCAACCAAGGAAGGAGGCCTGTGGAAGACTACACTGCAGAGTTCAGAAAGTGGTCAGCTGACACAGGCTGGAACGAGGTAGCCTTAAAATACCAGTATCGCCAAGGACTCTCTGAGGCCCTTAAGGACAAATAGGGGAGAACTGAGACTCCCGCCTCGCTACAAGATCTGATCCAGTCTGCCACCCAGCTAGACAGATTCCTACAGGAGCGGCACGCTGAATGATTCCAGGCTACCCATCACAATTGGACCCCACCAAGGTTTCCTCTGGCTCCATCGCCTCTCCCTTCTCCTCCAGCCACCTCACTACCAGACCCTGAGCCCATGTAGCTCGGCTTAGTCCGGGCTCCTCTCACTCCTGAGGAAAGACAACGTAGGCGCCAAGCTAACCTTTGCCTCTATTGTGGGGGAGCTGGCCACTTCCTCCGTACGTGCCTGGTGAGACCCAGTAAGTCAAAGCCTCAACCTGCTCTCAATTACCGTGTCTCCAACATTCTACAGACTTATGTTGTTCTCTTTCTCTCCTTACAGCTTCCGGAAGGGGCAACCCACCTACCGGCCATTGTTGACTCCAGAGCTTGCAGCTGCTTCCTGGACTCCGCCTTGGCCTAGAAGCTGCATGTTCTTTGCCGCACCAAGGATTTCCACCTACAAGTCCACTTGGCCGACGGCTCCCTTCCCCGTTCCGGACTAGTCACCCAGGAAACTCATCCTATTCATGTTATCTCCGATGCCGGTCACCAAGAGTTTCTTTGCTTGGATCTCATTCTGTCCCCCATGTTTCCCATCATCTTGGGTCTCCCGTGGCTGCAGGCGCACCAACCCTGTTTAGACTGGCTCAAAAAAGAGATTAATTTCACCTCCTCTTATTGCTCCCAGCATTGTTTCTTGCCAACCAATGCCACTTGCTCCTCCTTGACAACTCCACCGGAAAACCTCCAACATGTTCCCTCTGTCTACTTAGAGTTCAAGGATGTCTTAGACAAACAGCAGGCTGTCCGCCTTCCCCCGCACCGGCCAAACGACTGCCCCATCGACCTCTTACCCGGTTCCGAGGTTCCCTTCGGTCGTATGTTCTCCTTGTCAGAAACCAAGTTAAAAGCCCTCATGGCTTATATCGACGAGAACCTGGAAAAAAAATTGATCCGCCCTTCCTCTTCTCCAGCCGGGGCAGGAATCTTTTTTGGTCGAGAAGGACGGCTCTCTTAGACCTTGCATTGATTATCGGGAACTAAATAAAATAACTATCAAAAACAGATACCCCTTGCCTCTTATCCCGGAACTGTTTCAACTCTTACGATCAGCCCAGATCTTTTCCAAGCTCGACCTTTGGGGTGCCTACAACCTCATTCGGATCAGGGACGTGGACGAGTGGAAGACCGCTTTCAGATCTAGATTTGGGCACTTTGAATACCTGGTAATGCCCTTTGGACTCTGTAATGCCCCTGCCACGTTTCAGCACCTGGTCAATGACATTTTTTGTCAATATCTGTATGACTTTCTGGTCGTATACTTAGATGACATCCTCATCTTCTTGGCCTCAATTGAGCTGCACTGGTACCACGTCAAGAAAGTCCTTGCTATTCTCAGAGAACACAAGCTGTACCTCAAGGCGGAGAAGTGCAAATTTGAAAAGACTTTGGTGCAATTCCTCGGGTTCATCATCTCCACCAGTGGGGTTGCCATGGATCTGCAGAAGGTCAAGGCAAAAAGGGGGTACACCTGACCTAACCTCCAACCCCAGAATCTGGCGGTTTCCCTCCTACCTTCACAACCATTCCGACTTTCAACAACACCTAGAAAAAGCCTGGTCGGGTTACGCGTCGGATAATGCGCTACACGCTGACAACCCCAACCTTTTCTGGGAAGCGGGTAAGGCTTTCCTCAGGGGCTGCATAATGGCATACGCCGCCACCTTAAAAAAACGCACTTAGACACTACAAACAGGCCAGCGCAACACTGCATCGGACCCAGAGGGTCCTCTACACTGATGACTCCCCCAACAACCGTAACGCCTGGTTCACTGCCAAGCAAGCCTTTGATACTTGGGCTGCCACCCTCGAGCTGACCCAAAAAGCACGTTTAGACGCCTCCCTCCACAAGTTTGGCAACAAGGCCGGAAGACTCCTTTCCAGATTGAGCAAAGGCCCCAACCGCCCGACACATATCACGTCTTTGAGAGACCCGTCGGGCTCTGTACACAGCACCCCGAAAGGTATAAATAATGCTATGCGCCAATTCTATTCCTCCCTATATGCCTCAGACCCTATTGATAAACCAACGGCCCTCAACTTCAAGTATTTCCCTTGACCAGGTGACCTCCACCCAACTCAAATCCCTCAATGCCCCTATCTCTATCCCGGAGGTCCAATTCGTCATTAAAAAGCTTGCCCCCTCTAAAGCTCCAGGTCCGGATGGCTTCACGGGAGAATTTTATAAATCCTTTAGTTCGACGGTGTCCCCCGCCCTCCACGACGTCTACCAGCATATATGGTCAGGCGGAACTTACCTACCCACAGGCAACCAGGCCATCATAAAACTCTTGGAGAAAAAAGGCAAGGACCCCTTAGAACCTGGCTCTTATAGGCCCATTTCACTTTTAAACCTTGATGTTAAGATCCTTTCCAAGATATTATTATTCCCTCCCTGATCCACCCCGCACAATCGGGCTTTGTGAAGGGCAGGACGGCCACCATGAATATCAGGAAGGTAATGCTAGCTCTCGAACACACAAAAAATGACCCGACAGGAGACCATGCCATCATCACATTAGACGCGGAGAAGGCCTTCGACAACGTCAGTTTCTAATGGCTCTCCATGGTAATGTCCAAAATGGGCTTCTCTGGCCCCTTCACGCACCTCGTAGAGTCCATGTTCACTGCCCCGGCCGCGAGATTAGTTGCCGCGGGCCTCCTCTCTGAGAAATTCAGGTTGCACAAAGGCACGAGGCAAGGTTGCCCGCTTTCCCCGCTCCTTTTCAACATAGCGCTTGAACCCCTATCCCACTACCTTACCCAGATTGCCCCCCTCCATGGCATACGGGTTGAAGACCACAACCTTCGCACGTCACTGTTCGCCGACGACGTCCTCATTTTCACATCCAGCCCTTCACTTGACATGTCCACGATCAAGGCCACTTTTGACGAATTCAGGCAATGCTCTGGGCTTTGTATTAATTATAACAAAAGTGAAATCCTCCCAATAGGTTCCCTATTTGTCCCCTCCTGGTCCCAGAACTCGCTGTTCACTGTTGTGAAGTCCCATATCACCTACCTGGGAATAAAAATAGGTAAATTGCCCTCCTCCCTGTATCATCTCAACTATCCCCCCTGTTTACCAAAATATCCCAAGAACTGGGAAACTGGATGGAGCTGCCTAACTCGCTGCTGGGAAGATGCCACCTGGTAAAGATGGTCAGCTTTGCACTCCTACTGTACCCACTACAAACCATCCCACTACTTCTTCGCCACAAAGACATCAAATCCCTAAACTCGGCCATTTCCAAGTTCCTCTGGCGTGGCAAACGTATAGTATTTGCCAAACTGCATCTTCCCAGACACGAGGGGGGCATTGCCCTTCCTAACATCAGGCTTTATAACTTGTCTTTTAAGAACGAGTCTGGATTGGATCACCCAGTCCTCCAGATGCTCGAACTATCCCTTGTAATCAGCAATGGTCCGCCCCTTCTCCCTAACGGCTCTTCTCCATTGCCACTGGAAATCGGTCCCCCCCCCCCTCCAACACAATTTCCTTCTCCGGGATACGGTCATTGCCTGGAGAGAGGTCAGGAAAGCCCTCAATATCCCATCCTCTATCTCACGGTACCTTCCAATCTTGGGCAACCCAAGCTTTCAACCTGGCTTGGAAAACCAGCCATACCTCGTCTGGCGGGATAGGAGTATCAACAATTTTTATTACTTGTGTGACCCCATTTCAGGCCGCCCCATGGGCTTTAGAGCCCTGGCAGGCAGGTTCTCTCTCCCTCCCTCACACGCATTCCAGTATAATCAATGCATCAGTTTTCTGAAATCTACCTGTCGGGATGACAGTAAAAGGTTCCAGAGCTCCTTCACTGACACCCTTGTCTCCCGGGACTCGTACAAGGTATCGGACATTTACCTTCCCCTCCTCCTGCACAACACCCCCCGCCTGGCATCAACGTCAGCTGCCAATTGGTCGAAAGACTTCCCCGACCCTGATCTGGTGGGAAAGCTCCTTCACGGCCTTACCACCGTCCATAAACTTGTTCCCAACGAGATCTGGAGAGAGATGCAGATTAAAATTGTTCACCGGGCCCACATTCCCTTCAGCCGAGCCCATGCCACCCCTGAATGCCCCCTCTGTCAACAACCCAAACCTAACCTAGCTCACAGGTTCTGGTCATGCTCCCTTATAGCCAGATTCTGGGATCAAGTCATCCAATACATTTTCGACGTCACCCTGTTGTGCATACCCAAGGACCCGCTACTACTTATTTTTGGCTACTGGGACCCCCAATTGCTCCCCTGGTCATCCCCTACCGCACCCCCGAGCAGGAATTGGATCCTGATCTGCCTCTTGCTCGCCAGGCGAGCCATCCTCCAGAAGTGGATTTCTACCGACTGCCCTACTACCTCTCAAGTCAAAAAGGAACTATTGCGGCTTTTATACATAGACAAGCTCAACACGGACCTGACCCACAAACGGAGTAAAAATCGCTTCTATCACCTATGGAATCCTTTCATGTTGCACACTCTCACTCCCACGGAGAGACTGAACTTTGAGAAAATGTCCTTTCTTTGCCAGGATCCCCCGCGGGACTGACGATATCTTAGCCGCCCCCCCATCCCCCCCCTTTATTTTTGATTGGACTACATCATCTACTCTATGTACTTCTAAGTTTATACCCTCCCCTTTGCTTTTCCTTGATGACCCCTCCATTTACTGTTCTTTACCCTGAACGTCCTTAAAAATGTTCATATATTCTGTTTTCTTATATACTGTTTTGTAACTTCCTCAATAAAAACATATATAAAAAAAAAGGGGGGTACAACGGTTCATCGGCTTCGCTAACTTCTACAGAAGATTCATCATCGGCTTCTCCTCCATCGTTGCTCCCATCACCAAGCTTACCCGTCAGGGGAACCATTTCTATTGGCCCCAGGAAGCCCAGGAGGCCTTTATAAAACTTAAAGCAGTGTTCTCCTCTGCACCCTTTCTACAACACCCAGACCCAATACTGCCTTTTATTCTGGAAGTCGGCGCCTCTGAGTCTGCTACTGGCGCTATTCTGTCACAGAGACAAGGACTAAAATCCCTATTACACCCAGTAGCCTATGCTTCCCAGAAACTAAGCCTTCCGGAGAAGAACAATGATGTCGAGGACAGGGAGCTACTTGCCATCAAATTTGCTCTGGAGGAGTGGTGATACCTGCTGGAGGGGGCAGTCCACCCCATCATGATCTTCACCGACCATTAGAACTTAGAATACTTACAATCTGCTAAACGTCTAAGACCCTGGCAAGCCCGTTGGGCCCTTTTCTTTACCCGCTTCAATTTTCATATCACCTACAGACCCAGCTCGAAGAACGGGAAGGCAGATGCCCTCTCTAGGATGTTCCCCGAAACCCCCAGTTCGTCTGAACCCAGTACCATCCTAACTCCTCAGAACTTTTTTCTAGTCTCTCAGACGGACTTACTAACTTCTCTTAAGGTGGCATCCAGACAATGTTCCGACCAAGAAGCTTCTTCTCTGGAAAGGCGGGATGACTTACTGTGATCTCAAGGCAAAATCTTTGTGCCAGTGGAAGCAAGGCAGCTGGTCCTGAGCACTTTCCACGACCATAAGCTGGCAGGCCATTTTGGAACACGGAAGACCTCCGAGTTGATCTCTTGTTCCTTCTGGTGGCCAAAATGGAGATACGACTGCAAAACCTAGGTTTCATCATGTACTCGCTGTCAGCGCAGTAAAGGACCAAACACCAAGACTTGGGGACTACTCAAACCCATTCCAGAGCGCCCATGGGAAGAAGTCTCCATGGACTTCATTGTAGATCTGCCCCCATCTGAGGGCTTTACCATGATCCTAGTCATGATCGACCGCCTGTCCAAGTTGGCACACTTCCTGCCCATGGTGGGCACGCCCTCCACTACAGACACAGACAGAATTTTTTTCAAGGAAGTTGTCAGGCTTCATGGGGTACCCAAGAGCATTGTCTCCGATAAGTGTGGACAGTTCACGTCTAAGTTCTGCAAGGAGCTCTGTAAATCGCTGGAAATAAAAATCTGCCTTTCCTCTGCCTACCATCCACAGAGCAACAGGCAGACGGAATGGACTAACCAGACGTTGGAACAATATCTTCGCTGCTTCTGTTCAGTCTCCCAAGATGATTGGGTATCCTTATTACCGCCTGCTAAATTTGCCTATAATAATTATGTTCATTCTTCCACCAACCAAACTCCATTCTGGGCCAATTTTGGCTTTCACCCTTCCATCCTCCCGGACTCCATCCCTGAGGTACCTGTTTCGGCCGTCCAGGAGCACATAACCTCTATTCAGGAAAATTTCCAGAAGCTTCAGGAAGTGATGCAGCAGGCCCAGGAAGACTACAAGAGGTTATATGACAGGGGGAAGAAGGAGTGCCGGCCTTTGAAGTTGGGGAGAAGGTTTGGTTGTCTGCTACTAACCTTAAGCTGCCAATTCCCTCACGGAAGTTGGGCCCAGGGTTCATCGGCTCATTCAGGATTAAGCGGAAGATCAACCCTGTGGCCTTGGAACTAGTGTTACCTGATTACTACAGGATCCACCCTGTCTTCCATGTCTCCTTGCTCAAACCTATCGAACCAGATCCCTTCCTCGGGAGAGAAGAACTTCCACCTCCTCCAGTGGGGATTGAAGGGGAAAAGGAATTTGAGGTGGAATCCATTCTGGGCTGCAGGAAAAGGGGGAGGCAGCTCAAGTACCTAATCAAATGGAAGGGGTATCTATCCCCCAGAAGATAACTCTTGGGAACCTTCCAGGAATTTGCATGCCCCTCGTTTAATCCGAGCCTTCTATCAGGAACACCCGGAATTGATGAAGATAGATTAGTGGATAAATTATCAATTGTCCAAGCACCTGTCCACGGAAGGATCTCTTTTCTCAATTGTTTCTAGCCTGGATTGTCTTTTATGATGCTCACCATTTTTGAGGTATCATTCCACCCTGACCTAGCTTATTTATTATATTATTTTCTTCATAGGCGGTGGTTGTCTGTTCACGGTTGCTGTTTTTGGTTTTAACTACGTATATTTATCAATGGTAAGTGTACACTTAAGCGCCCTCAAAAAGTTTTTCTGGCTATAATTGCTTAGATTGCATTTTTTGCTTGATGTGATGAAATATTTTTTCCCATAATTTTCACAAGTTGTTTGAATTTTGCATTTATTTATGCATATGTAAAAGTTTATTTACAGACAATTAATTGTTTCTTTTTCTTTTGATACCTAGCATTGTTTCCAAAAAAGCTCCTGAAGAAGCTCTTTGTTGAGCGAAACATGTAGAGCAAAGTATTTAATTCAATGCCTTTTTTGATTCTCTAAACTGTATTTGAATGGAGATCAAATCCATTAATCATATTTGATGTATGAATATTGTCTTAATAAAATGTTTTCTATTTTTATTTTTGATTCCTCAATCATTACTCGCACCATTGAATAACCCCGGGGTTCTTTTGGTACCCTCCTTTTCTCTGTATACACCCGGAATTGATGGACAGTTTGGGAGCGTCCTGAGTCTGCTCTTTGAGGGCGGCACTGTCAGGGTACCAATTCCGCCAATTGAATCAAATAAGGGAAGGGGAAAGAGATGGGGGGGGAGGAGAGGGAAGAAGGGGCAAGGGAGGGGGAAGGTGAAATGGGAGGGGAAAACACAAGGGAAGCACTCACATTTGCCACATCCGTATAGACTATAAAGGGAGAGAACACCTACTCACACAAGTGAATAAAGGTCGGACTTTAAGGCAGTGCGGAAGTATGTTAAAAAATATATATTTTAATACAAAAATAAAAAAATAGAAAATAGAAGTTACAGTTTTACAATATAGAAAAATACCAATGTTACTAGAATATAACCATGTGGATTATTGATTCCTAGAAGATAAACAAATCCTTTGAAGTCGCCTACGCGTTTCACCGTTGGGCTTCTTCAGGACGAGACAAACAGGATTTTTTGGTACTATAGATATTGTTGCATAGTCTGGAACAATATATATGGCGTTAGTATAGTATTAGAACTTTATTCATGGTTATTATAAAACAAAAAAGAAAACATTCTTGTTAGAATTAGAATTAAAAATCATAAAACACAGGAGGTTGCACATGTGCATACATATGTAGGTACATCACCTATGGCATCGTGGTGAACAGACCCATCCACAAGACTTCAGGCATCAAACAGTGCCAGGTTGTTCAAATATAGAAATAGTCACTTTATATGACATATATGTATATGTATATGTAAAACTGTAACTTGTATTTTTCTATTTTTTTATTTTTGTATTAAAATATATATTTTTTAACATACTTCCACACTGCCTTAAATTCCGACCTTTATTCACTTGTGTGAGTAGGTGTTCTCTCCCTTTATGGTACCAATTCTGCCAGACACAGAATCATGCACATGCGCGGTAGAACAGCGCTACTGTGCATGCCTGTGTGCGAATTGCGCGCGCATGCGCGGTCCGGCGGCGTGCCGCGTGCACGGGCACGCACGCACGTGCTCCTTTCAGAACCAGAGGCCTGACCGGCATATTTAAACCAGTCTCTCCCCCTTGACAGGTTTCTGGTTTGTCATCAGCTCCTGTTATGCTTCCTGTTGTTGCACCTGCCTTGTTGACCCGGATTTCCTGACAACTCTACTCTCGCTCCTATACCTGAGCCCCTGGCTTACGTCCCTGGATTGCTGCTGTCTCCTGCCCCCTGACCTCTGGCCTGTACCTCTGGACTCTCTGTCTTCTTCAATCCTTGACCTACAGCTTGCCTCTTGGATCTGTCTCCAGTCCCTGTTTCCTGCCTACGTGCCCTGAGTACCTGGACTGTTGTTGCCTTACCCTCAGCCGTCACCAGTAAACTACTTTCTGTTAAGCTCCTGACCAGCACATCAAGCCTCCTGCTTCACTGCCGGTACCGGTGCTTCCTTACGCTTCCATCCCTCTGTCCAAACTCCAGGGGGCGGACAGCGCCAGGTTGCAAAGGTGAGCCGCCCTCAGCATCTCGGCGTCAGTAAGTACCCCTCGGGACATTAGCTATTGAGAGTTTTGCTGTCAGGATAAAGCGAATCAAAGTTTGTGACTGTTTGGGGATGTTTGGTACATAGCCGTTCAATAGGGCTATGGATGGATTTTGGGTCACAGGACACTTTGTGACTTTACATGTAATGTGGAAAATAGAATTCCAATATCCTCTGATTTTTGGGCATTTCCACCGGCTGTGTAACATAGTTCCCAGGCTGTGGCACCCTCTAAAGTAGAGCGGAGATGTGGCAGGGAACATGGAAGCTAATCTGGTGCCCACTAGATACCATCTTGTGAAAAGTTTTATATTGGCTTCTAAAAGTGAGGTATTGTAGATACCTTTAAGAGATCTAGAAAACGACTCATGCCAGTCCTCTAGGTCTCGCTCCTCCTGAAAGTCCCTTTCCCATGCTCTCATATATGGTAGTTTGTCTGCATTTTTGGCCAGTGACGCGTAGATGATTCATATTCCTCCCCTCTGCTCCATGGCCTGTCTGCACCATCTTTCATATTCAGTAACATTTGGAGGGTTTGGTTTGTGTTTCCAAATGGCGTTGAGGAAGTGGAATATTTGATAGAACCTGAATCTCTCTGAAGAAGGAAGATCCAGTGTTTCTTCAAAGTACCTTAGGGGTAAGGAGCCTGTTGCAGAGTAGAAGTGTCCTGTGCGGTACACTCCCTTATGTAGCCACCATTTAAATGCTGTAATATCTATGCCTGGTTGAAATTGAGGGTTATGAAAGATATGTGCTAGCGGTTGGAGCTCAGAGGCCAGGAAGGGAAGTCTCCTCATGCTATCCTATGGCTTAAATGAGTGAGAGAGAGTGGGGGAGAGAATTGGTGGTCTATTTTTTTGGGGACACCAAAGTAGGAAGTCTAGCGTGTGAAGCAGTACAGCGTGTCTCTCTATGGCTACCCAATCTGTTTTTTCAACCTTGAGGTAGACGGTGGATAACTGGGCCAGCCTTGCCACTTGGTAGTACCATGGTAAGTTTGGGAGGCCTAACCCTCCTTGGTGTAGTCAAGTTGAAAATAGTCCTTTGTTTGAGTCCTGGACAGTTTTTATCCCAGATGAACCTGGTAATCTTGCCCTGAAGTGATTTGAGATGATCTCTTTTGATTGCAATAGGTAGAGAGCGGAAGAGGTAGAGTAACCTCGGCAAGAGGGTCATCTTAACCGAGTTTACTCTGCCCACCCAGGATAACTTGTGTTGGGACCAATTGATAAGGTCGTTCTCTAGTATGTAGTATGTGGGGGGAAAGCTGGCCTGGTACAAGTATTTCAATTTTGGGTGTGAGGTTAAGTCCTAGGTATCTTATGGCGGTTACCCCCCAACCAAATTTAAAGGAGCCCTTCAATTGAGTGACGCTAGCTGGTGGTAGGGATATGTTCAGCGCTTGCGATTTTGTCATGTTGACCTGTAGGCCTAACACTGAGGCAAAGGTGTCTAGTAAGGAACATAAAGAGGGTGGGGAGGTGTTAGGGGAAGTTAGGAAAAGCAATAGATCATCAGCGAATATCCACCGCAATCCACTCCCCTGATATTTGGATTTGAGCTTATCGCTATTGCTAGAGGTTCAATTACCATGGCAAATACCAGGGGAGATAGTGGGCATCCCTGTCTAGTTCCCTTGGCTATTGTAATTGGGTCTACATGGTATCCTTGTAATCTCACTGTTGCTTCTGGAGTGGAATAAAGTGCCTTTAATGTTCCTAGGAAGTTTTTGACGAAGCCCCACCATTGGAGGACTAAGAATAAGTATGGCCAGGAGACCGAATCAAAGGCATTCTAGAGGTCTAATTAAGAGCATTACTTCCTGTTTGGGTCCCTCTTTCCAACTTGATTGTAATATGGAGATTATTTCCACTGCTCTCCGTAATGGATCTGGGCTATGTCGTCCCGGTATGAAGCCTACCTACGATACTGAACACCGCTAAGCGATTCGCCATGACTTTTTAAAATTTTTTTTAAATCTATGTTGATTAGTGAAATAGGCCTATAGTTCCCCACAATGTATGATGAATTGAGAGGGTTACCCAGCGGCTTCCTATCTATCTTTGAATTAAAGAACCTTGTCATGTACGGAGTTAGGATTTCTGCGAATGCTTTATAGTATGGTACAGAGATACCATCTGGGCCTGGAGCTGAACTTCCTTTTCAGGTTTCTGATTACTTCCCCTACCTCTTCGGTAGTTAGGGGAGATATGGCTGTCAAAGTGGGGAGGGTTATGTCATCAAGGAATGTTTCTCTCTGCATCGGGTTCACGTTTGCAGATGTTTTATACAAGTTGGAGTAGTATTCTCGGAAGGATTTTAAGTAGACATGTGCACAGAAACATTTTTCATTTTTTTTGTTCCGTTTCGTATTGTTCTGTTTTTTCGTTTCCGTTCATTTTTCGTAAGACGCCCATTTTCCTGTTCGTTCCCGTTCGTTTTTCGTACAACGCGTTTTTTTCGGATTCCGATCGTTTCGTATTTTCGTTACCGTTTTATTTTCGTACATGCGGGATGGTTCGTTATTCTGTTTAATTCATGTTCGTTACTTGTTAGACAATAATTTTCGTGAATTTTCATCAATGATTTGCCTTCCTTATCTTGAAACCCTTTTCTTTTGCTATTTTCAGTCGTATGTTCATATGACATCTATAACAAAAGATTTGCATTCTGTATTTTGAATTCCTATTTTCTGTTCGTATTTTGTATTCAAAATACAGAATGCAAATCTTTTGTTATAGATGTAATATGAACATACGACGGAAAATACCAAAAGAAAAAGGATTCAAGATACAGAATGCAAATCTTTTGTTATAGATGTCATTTTCATTTTTTTGAATGGAGAGGGAGTGAGTGTAGTTAGTGAAGCAGCTTCTCTTTTGTGCTGAGTACACTAGTACAGTGAGTAGTACAGAAAAGCCAAATACATTTTTCTGTGGATTTTCTTCTGAAGGGAGATCAGTTGGCCAGACTTTTGAACCCAAAAATGGTTTTCTGATGTAGTTTGAAAACGAACGGAAAACAATCGTTTTTATGTTTGTGGTTAAAAAAGTCTGACCAAGTGTACACTCACTCACTGCCCATTCAAAAAAACAAAAATGACATATATAACAAAAGATTTGCATTCTGTATCTTGAAACCCTTTTCTTTTGCTATTTTCAGTCGTATGTTCATATGACATCTATAACAAAAGATTTGCATTCTGTATTTTGAATACAAAATACGAACAGAAAATAGGAATTCAAAATACAGCATGCAAATCTTTTGTTATAGATGTCATATGAACAATGAACATACGACTGAAAACAAACAGAAAAAGGATTCAAACAAAATACAGAATGCAAATCTTTTGTTATAGATGTAATTTTCGTTCTTTTGCAGTTTTCGTTTTGTCGTTTTTTTCATCGGATCGTTCGTATTTGCGGTTGTTCGTTATGCGGCTCATTTGTAATCCCGTTGTTTTTGTATTTTGGTGCTTAAATTTTTTCGTATGTACACATTATCCCGCGGGTACGAAAATGAACATTTTCGTACGAAAATAACATTCGTACGAACGGGAATGCACATATCTAGATTTTAGTATACATTGTGGGTTTAGTGTAAAGGTACCATCTGCATGTCTGATTTTAGGGAGAGAGTATGACTTGCATTTTGGTGAGAGCTTAGTAGCTAGCATCGTGACTATTTTGTATTTTTTGAGGTAAAACTTAGCTCCCATCCACTTAAGGGGCCAGATTCAGAAAGCATTTACGCCAGCGTATCTATAGATACGCTGCGTAAATACTAAGAATAGCCGGCGTATCTTTTTTTGCTATTCAGAAAAGAAGAAACGCCGGCTTTCTCCTAAGATACGAGCAGCGTAATTCGCTTACACCGTTGTATCTTAAGTTGCATATTTACGCTGGCCACTAGGTGGCGCTTCGCGTAAATTATGCAAATGAGCTACTTACGCAGATTCACGAGCGTACTTGCGACGGCGCGTCTTAATTTTATGTCGTTTGCGTAAGCGTGAGACGGGAGTAAGGTTACCCCTGCTATAGCAGGCACAGCCAATGTTAAGTATGGACGTCGGGACCGCGTCCAATTGTACGTCGGTAACGTCGTTTGCGTAAATCGTTCGGGAATGCGCCGTCCAAAAAAAACGTCATTTACGTGGGGTCATGATTCATTTACATGAATCACGCCCCCACTTCAGCAATTTAAATTGCGCGGCCTTACGCTGTGCACTTTACGCTACGCCGCCGCATATTATGGAGCAAGTGCTTTCTAAATAAGGCACTTGCCCATAATATTTGCGGCGGCGTAGTGTAAAGAGGAAACGCTACGCCGCCAGAAAGTTAAATTTTTGTATCTAAATCCGGCCCAATGTGTTTATCCGCTCTTGCTGTCAAAGCTAGGTTTAGAGCCAATCTCGCCATGTGAAGAGACGATACAGAGACACTGGAGGGGTCTTTTTTGTGATTTTTGCATAGATCGTCATAGCCTTGTTCCAGACTAACCAGGTCCACCTGTCTTTCCTTTTTTAGTCGTGATGGTATTTGTATCAGTTTTCCTCTAATCGTGGCTTTATGTGGCCAAAGTGTTTCTGCCGATATCTTGTCAGTATCATTAAGCTTGAAATATTCTTGTAATGTCTGACTAAGTTCTGTCACTCAGATGGGGTCACTGATAATGGATTAGTTTAGTCTCCTGTTTAGTGTATTTTATTTAGGTGAGTCCCTGCAGAGCGACAGTGATACCAATGGAGGATTTGGTGGCTGATGGGATATGGAGAGTGGAGAATATGGTCTATCCTTGAGTATGAATGGTGTGGGGAGGAGTGAAATCTTGTGTAGAGGGGTTCAGCTCCCTCCAAATGTCTGCTAGCCCTTGCTGGTAAATTAATTTTGCTATCTTGACACTGCCTTTGTTAGGTCTAATAAGTTTTGATTTCAGAGTGTTATATTTATCAAGGTCAGAGTCAAATGCCATGTTAGAATCTCCACCCAGAATCATGGTTCCTTCAATCAGAAGCTTCAGAATTTGAAACATCTGCTGAAAGAATTGTTCCTGACCTTTGTTGGGAGCGTAATAGGCGATAAACTACCAGTAATATTTGTGTTCACCTAGAATACCCTTCACCAGGAGAAACCTTCCCTCTGGGTCTCTGTGCTCCAGCTGTGTTTGAATTTGCAATGTTTGGAAAACAATATTGCCACCCCACTGGTCTTATCTTCAGCACTTCTTGATAACAATGTCAGGAGTGAGACTGCGGATGCTGGGAACGAGGTTTGGCTGCAGGGGAAGGAGCTAGGTGTTTGTGGAGGGAGGGAGAGAGTTCCAGGCGCCAGCACTTGCCTGTGTTCCTTCAAGTTCCCTGAGAAGCTATCTCGTGGCTGAGACACAGATTTTTCTACCTGTTCTCTGCTCTCAAATTGAGGCCCCAGGTCCCTCCTGACTGTCCCTCTTCACATGTGCTGGTACACGTGGGTTTACTCTGTGCTGTGGGGTGTTTTCTGGGCACTCGGCTGTGCTGGTTCTGCCGCTATTAGAGTTGTGTGGCCGGGGCAGTGCGGAGCTCTGCTCTCAAGCAGCCATCTTGGATGGCTCCGTGCATGCGCCCTGTGCATGCTGTTTTTTATAAAACCCTCTCATTCACTCCCTTAGTTGTGAAGCACCCCAATATAGTTTTTTTTAGAGCCGACAGTCGGCTCTTTTGTAATATCAGTTGGAGTGGCTAACTAGTCACTTGATTGCTATTATTAGCAGCATGGCTCCCTCTGGTTCTCCTGTCCATCCGGAAGGCCCAAGCTACTGGAGGCCCAATTGACTTTGATCGGGTCTCCGTTATGGTAACACGACATAACTTCCGGTCTACCAAGCTGTCAACTGCGCCATTTTTTGAAATTCGAGAAATCAATGAAGAAAATTGACTAAGCACTGATTTTTGTGCGAAATATGTCAGCTTTTTTTATCCCACTGCTTGCTGTGCTGTGTTTTGTAGTGCTTTTTATCCTGTTTACTTAAATAAAGGCCACCTATTTAGGTTTATTTTGGTGTGCGGCTGTCCATGAATTTTCTTCATTGATTTATGCCTTGTGCATTGCCAGCACCCACGGTTTTTGAGGAGGACATTGATTGCTTATTGCATTTGCCTGGAGCGGCGGTTTCTTTTTCAAATTTTTTTGAAAATCAAAAGTATTCAAAAATGCAAGTGCAAAGGAGGGATTTTGGAGTCTTATTGACCCCAGATCCCTCCAGAAAGAGTACCTGTCACATGCCTATTGCTGTCACAAGGATGTTTACATTCCTTATGACAACAATAAAAGTGCTAAAAAAATGAAACCAACAGTGTAACAGTGTAAAAAATAAATAAATTAATTAATAATAATAATAATAATAATAATAAAACAAAAAGTAAAATGACCCCATCCCCCTGTGCTAGCACGCAAAGGAGAATGCATGCGTCGGTCCTGCACATACTCAAACAGCAACCAACATATGTGAGTTATCACCTCACATCAGATAACAGGTAACATCAGATCATGGTCAGTAATTATGAAAAAAGAGCAGGGAGGAGGGAATGGGATTTTCTAATCGGTGCTGTAAATGTTCATATTATAAATGAGAAAGAAGACGTTATTGAACTAAATGGTACAAAAAATATAGAAAAACATTTTATTAACCACTTGCCGACCGCGCTATAGCGAAAATACTGCTACAGCGCGGTCCAGTAGTTTTGACACGACGTCCCTGGGACGTCATCCTTCACTTTAGCGATTGCGCGTCCCCTGGGACGCGCTCGCGAAAGTGTCCGTGATCGCCGGGTCTAGAAGACCCGGCGCATCACGGATCACGGTAAATTGCCGCTGATAGCGGCCGTTTACCACGTGATCGCGCCGTCAAATGACGGCGCGATCACTTGTAAACAAACTTGTAAACAAACATTTGATGACGCCGGTTCCTCCCTCTCCTCCCTCTCCTCCCTCTCCTCTCTGTACAGTGTGCGAGGAGAGGGGGGGGGGAGCGGGGTGTCAGCAGCTGAGCTGTGGCTGGATCTGTGACAAATGCAGTCACAGATCCAGGCATCCCTCAAAACATCCCAGCTCTGCAATCCCCCAGTACCCTGCAATCCCCCAGTACCCTGCATTACCCCAGTACCCTGCATTACCCCAGTACCCCACAATACCCCAGTACCACACAATACCCCAGTACCCTGCATTACCCCAGTACCCCACAATACCCCAGTACCCTGCATTACCCCAGTACCCCACAATACCCCAGTACCCTGCATTACCCCACAATACCCCAGTACCCCAGTACGCTGCAATACCCCAGTACTCTGCAGTACTCCAGTACCCCAATACTCTGCAGTACTCCAGTACCCCAATACACTGCAGTACTCCAGTACCCCAATACTCTGCAGTACTCCAGTACCCCAATACTCTGCAGTACTCCAGTGCCCCAATACTCCAGTACCCAAATACTCCAGTACCCCAATACCCCAATACCTCAGTACCCCAATACCGCAATCCCCTGTGCGATACTCTGCAATACCCAAATACTCTGCAATACCCAAATACTATCGCCTATGGGGATTTTTAGGTAGCGAAGTTTGGCGCTATTCCATGAGTGTGCGCAATTTTGAAGTGTGACATGTTGGGTATCTATTTACTCGGCGTAACGTCATCTTTCACATTATGAAAAAAAATTGGGCTAACTTTACTGTTTTTTTTTTTTTTAGCACAAAACAGTTTTTTTTTAAAAACACGCGTTCAAAAAATTTCTACGAAAATACCGTGCGAGATAAAAAGTTGTAACGGCCGCCATTGTATTCTCTAGGGTCTTTGCTAAAAAAGCATATATAATGTTTTGGGGTTCTATGTAATTTTCTAGCAAATAAATGATGATTTTTCCATGTAGGAGAGAAATGTCAGAATTGGTCTGGGTGTTCCAGAACGCCTGATGGTGCTCCCTACATGTTGGGCCTCTGTATGTGGCCACGCTGTGTAACAGTCCCACACATGGGGTATCGCAATACTCGGGAGGAATAGCAGAATGTGTTTTGGGGTGTAATTTGTGGTATGCGTATGCTGTGTGTGAGAAATAACCTGCTAATATGACAGAAACAAGATTTTTTTTTTTTTTTTTACAGAATTTTCAGTCGTTTTTCTTTTATAGCGCAAAAAATAAAAAACCCAGAAGTGATCAAATACCACCAAAAGAAAGCTCTATTTGTGTGAAAAAAAGGACACAAATTTCAAATGGGTAGAATGTTGTATGACCGAGTTATTGTCATTCAAATTGTGAGAGCACCGAAAGCTTAAAATTGGTCTGGTTAGGAAGGGTGTTTAAGTGCCCAGTGGTCAAGTGGTTAAGGTATAAACCACTTTAAAATACAAACACCTAAGGGCCAGATTCTCGTAGAATCCGCGGCGGCGTAGCGTAAGCCATTTACACTACGCCACCGCAAATTACCAGAGCAAGTGCCGTATTCTCAAAGCACTTGCTCAGTAACTTGCGGCGGCATAGTGTAAATGGCCCGGTGTATCCCCGTGTAAATCGAAGGGGACGTCTTGTATTTAAATTAAGTGCGCCCCCGCGCCGAGCGAGCTGCGCATGCGCCGGCCGAAAAAAAAAACAGTGAGCATGCTCCAACTCACGTCGGAAAACGTCGATGAAACCGACGTGAAAACAACGATATCGTCATTTACGCAATGCCCTATTCACGAACGACTTAGTAAAGCGACGTAAACGATGGAAAAAGACAACGCTAACCCGACGCCATACTTAACATGGCATACGACGGAACTTCGTAAGCCTATCCCTCATATAGCAGGGGTAGGTTTACGCTTACGGAAACGTCGTAAATGACGACGAGGCAGCGTAAAAAAATGTAAAGACCACCTAGCGGCCAGCGAAGGAATTACATCTAAGATCCGACGGTGTAAGTGTCTTACACCTGTCGGATATTCGCCGTATCTATGCGTAAATGATTCTCGGAATCAGAGGCATAGATACCTGGGGAAAAAAACTGAGATACGACGGTGTTTCCTGCGATACACCGTCATATCTCTTTTGAGAATCTGGCCTTAAGTTTTTTAATGCACAAATGGAAATAGTTGACGGTCACAGATTAGCATGTTGTAGTCAAGCCGAGGTGTAGTGATTGCTAGAAAATCCCATTCCCTCCTCCCTGCTCTTTTTTCATTAATTCTAATTTGGGATGTGGTGCCTAAACTGTATAGTGTACTATCTCTGATTGGACCATATCTACATATGGGCAGTAATTATAGCACTAGACCTCCTTTGGAGATATAAAGTGGTAACCTGTAAAGCCTTTTAAAATGTTGCCTATGGATAGTAAACTTCAGTAAGAAGTTAAGCGGCTTATCTCGAGATGTGCGGGCTAAGTGTAAATATGCACCGTCTTATCTATGCGCCGTACCCACTGTGGCAAACCTAGCCACTTCTGGAGCACCGGACGTTACATGTCAAAAAGTTGTCTGTATTATATGCTATGTATTCTGCTGGGTCTTATGTGGGCATAGTAATTCGTATGCTGGCAGCTGTAAGCCACTAGCATTCAAGTACTTTGTTTTATATTGCCCAATCGGTGTTCGGCAGTTTTAAACCGAACTTCCACAACACATAACCCCAGACCCCAGCTATCAACCGACTTTTCCCTCGTGCAGCAATGCCTGATGGGAGAATTATCCAAAATGTTAAGTTCCCCATGTGGTCCTCCCTGTATTACCCCTGCTAAATCTATTTGGCTGTTTGGAAACCCCTTGCATGGGGAATTATATAAATATGGAAGCCTGTGAATAAAAAGTCAGTTGATTCTCAGAGTTGTGTTTCGTCTGGTTACTGGGGGGGATTTGGGACATTGCCTTACTTTTCAACGCTGACTGTGGATTTACCCTGGTTATCAGCGGAGATCGTGGAGTTTAATATTGTACTCCGCTACAATTGGTGGCAAGCGACGGGATCCAACCTTACAGCCGATAAGCGCAATTCGTGCAATTTGAACTACCGATGTAAATGGAGACGGATTATTCTACGCTAAAGCGGCAGACATTAAAGGAACTGCTAGAAGCCAGGGGTAAGGTAGCCAGCAACAAATCCAAAGCTGTACTAACTGCCGAGCTGATGGAGGGAGACAGAGCCCGCAGTGCTACACCACCAGCAGCCATGGAAGAAACCCTCTACCAGAGAGAAATGAGGACCAGGCTGGAATTTTTGCCACAGCCTATATCAGATGCCATGCTGCACATGGTAATGGTGAATGTGCAGGAGTACGTGATGGCACACAGTCCGCAGTATACACAGTCTCAAGCAGAATCCACTACTGGGTCACTCTACAACCAGGAAAAACCCAAAATTCCCTATCATGCCTTTAAAATGTTTTGCGAGGAGAAGGATGAGATTGATGGGTATTTACAGGATTTTGAGAGACTGTGTGATTTACATAAATTGGAACGGACAGTATGGGTCCCATTGCTAGCAGGCAAGCTGGCCGGTCGGGCAGCAGAAGCATATCGCGCTGTACCCAGTGAGGACAGCAAGGATTATGATAAAGCGAAGCGAGCGATATTAGAGAGATACGCCATTACTCCAGAGGCATACCGGCGCAAGTTTAGAAACCTGCACAAACCAGAGAAAGATTCAGATGCTGAATGGGCACACAAGCTGGACCAAGCTTCCCAAGGGTGGATACAAGCCAGCCAAGCCACTACTATGGAGGAATTGCGACAGTTAATGCTGTTGGAGCAATTCTTCAACAGTTTGTCCCCAGAGGCACAAGAATGGGTGCGAGATAGGAAACCTCTCACCCTAACTGAAGCGGCTCGATTAGCGGATCAGCATTTTGATGCGAGAAGACATCATCGGCCCCTAACCAAGAGTTATCCTCGACCCGTGGGACTACCCAGTACTCTACCACCCCCCGCTCTCACAGCCTCCCCTTTTCGTCAATCCCAAGGGACTTTACCACCACCCTCTAGATATAACGGATGTGCCAACATCCAATGCCACACCTGCAAAAAGTGGGGACATATGGCACGCGAGTGCACCCAAAACTGGGGCAGACCCGCCTGGAACCAAGGCCGACCGAACCCGGCACCAAGGGCTGCTGCCCATCATTATCAACGGGAGCCTGCCACTCAAGAGATGTTGAGCATTCCAGCGGAAGAACCCCTGGGAATCTTGCATGAGGTGATGACAGTCCGAGCCACGGATAACCGGCAGCATCATCAACAGCCAGTGACCTTGGAGGGGAAGGAAGTCCAGAGGCTTCAGGATTCAGAAGCTACTTTAACCTTGATAGCACCCCATTTGGTCCCTGACTCGGCACACACTGGCGGATCCGTGGCAGTACGAGTGGCAGGGGGAGCAGTGTACCGACTACCCACTGCCAAAGTACATTTGGATTGGGGTGTGGGAGGCGGGACGGTAGAAGTGGGTCTCAAAATTTACCAGCAGATGTTTTGCTGGGAAATGATTTGGGCCAGATGACCTCTGCTTGTGTACCCCAGGCCCCATACCAGGAAGCCCATCCAGTGACCACACGACAACAGGCTCGCACCACGGTTCCACCGACACACTCTGAGGCTCCGGTAAGAGACCATGACCCCTACATAACACGTATGTCCTGGGATACCCCGACTAAGTTTGAGGCCGAGGTGAGGTCAGACCCCACGCTACAGGTATACAGGGACAGGGTACACGCTGACCAGGCTGGGCTAGAGGGGGAGCGGTACACCTGGGAGAAAGGCCTACTTTACCGCATTGCTGAAAGAGGAGTGGGAGGGTCGGCCACAGTAACGACTAAACAGTTAGTGGTTCCCCAGAAGTATAGGCAAGAACTGATTCGGATTGCCCACGACATTCCCCTGTCTGGGCATCTGGGGATGACACGTACCCGATACAGGTTGACCCACGCTTTCTTCTGGCCAGGGATCTCCAAGGATGTGAGGCAATACTGCACCTCCTGTGACATTTGCCAGCTAGTAGGCAAGCGAGGTGACCGCCACAAAGCCAAGTTATGTCCTCTTCCCATTATTGAAGAACTCTTCAGTAGGGTGGCCGTAGATATATTGGGGCCCTTACCAAAACCCAGTCCCTCCGGGAAAATATATATTTTAACTGTAGTGGACTATGCCACCCGGTACCCCGAGGCTATAGCCCTCACCAACATTCAAGGCCTTAATGAAAATATTTTCCAGGGTGGGGTTTCCCCAAGAAATCATGTCCAATAGAGGCACCCAGTTCACCGCCGTGGTAACCCAACAACTATGGAAGATATGTGGCATTAAGCCAATAGTAAATTTGGCGTACCACCCCCCAGTCCAATGGTCTATGCGAAAGGTTTAATGGTACGCTAAAGCAGATGCTCCGTACATTTGAAGAGGCTCATAAAGACAAAAGATACAATACATCTTTTACAGATGCTTGAGAACCTGACTGTCCCTGGGGATGCCTGGTTAGTTACTATAGATGTTGAAACCTTGTACAACAGCATTCCCCACAATTTGGGGTTAAAGGCTGTTGGGCAGGTTTTAAAACAGCGACCAACAACTGACTGGAAATTCAACACATTTATTTTAACCATGCTGGAATTTATACTTCATCACTACACCTTTCTCTTCCAGGGCTCCCACTACCTCCAGGTACAGGGTGTGGCAATGGGAACGTGCTGCGCACCTTCCTATGCTGACCTGTACCTGGGGGAGTGGGAGTGGGATTTCCTCCTGGGAGAGAAAGCATCTATGAGCGCTGCCAATATTCTAATGTGGCAGCGCTACATAGATGATATTTTTATTATTTGGGACGGACCTGAATATGGTTTGATTGAGCTATTGAAGCTCATGAACCATAATGAATTAAATCTCTTCTTCACAATGTTCCATAATCAGTCAGAAATCAGCTTCTTGGACATTAGTATTATAAAAGACTCGGAGGACAGAATTAACTCTACCCTTTTTCGAAAAGAGACAGCGGGCAACACAATACTTCACGCTACCAGTTTTCATCCCGAACCACTAAAAAACTCGATACCCTATAGTCAATTCCTCAGGATTAGGAGGAACTGTTCTTTCGACAATGACTTTCACAACCAATGTGATTCCCCCTGCTCTTCGTTTGTTCGCTAGAGGCTATACAAAAACCTGCCTTAAAGCGTTCAATAGAGTGAAAAATTTAAACAGGAGAAGTTTGATTTTTAAAACCAAACCCCACCTAACGAAATCTGAAGAGAATAATTCGAGAATTATTTTGGGATTTTCCAATGAACACACACGAATAAGGAAAGTTATCTCGAAGTTCTGGCCTATACTCACAGAAAACCCCCTTCTTCGGAATCTCCTTGTAGACAAACCGCAACTAACCTTTAGACGAGCAGATACACTTGGGACCATGTTGGTCCAAAGTGAATACAAGGGAAACACTAAGGCCCCATACACACGAGCAGACACATTTGTTCAAATCGGTCGGACAGACCGATTTGAACAAATCTGTGTGCTGGGGACATATTGGTTTGATCGTGTACACACGATCAAACCAAAATCCCCGCCGGCAGACGGCGCGCTGACGTGGCGAGGACGTTGACGCCGCCACGTCACCGCCACGTCACCGCACCAGGAAGTAAAACACCTGCGCAAATGCGTCGAAACCATTTGACGCGTGTGCGAGAAGACATGTCTGCTGGTTAGCGTACTAACCAGCAGACATGTCGGGCGGACGGGTTCCCAGTCGACAGATTTGAAAGCATGCTGTCTGCTGGCCAAATCCGTCGGCTCGCCCGTACACACGATCAAATCTGTCTGCTGGCACGGTCGGGCTGACCGTTTCCAGCAGACAGATTTGATCGTGTGTACGCGGCCTAAGAAGGACCCATGTAAAATCTATGGAACCTTCCCGTGCCTAATGTAGAGAGCTTTGCATTAAAACATTATGCGAATTGTAAGACACGGGGGGTACTATATTTGATGCAGTGCCAATGCGACTCCTTCTACGTGGGGAAGACCAAACAGCCCCTCCAGAAGAGAGTTAAAAAACACATGCATTCAATGCAGATAGGCAACCTATACCTGCCCCTTGGAAGACATGTGGCTAAGGAACATGGGTATCACATGCCTAAAGTGAACTTTACAGTCCTGGACAGGCTACATATTCCTCTTCGTGGGGGGGATTGGAATAAGAGTTTTAGACCCTTTCTTGAGGGCTTTAGCTCTGGCAAGACTGATTAGTGCTGACTGATTTGTTATTTGTCTGGCCTCTCTGCGCCCCTTGTCCTCATCTATATCTTTGATAGACAGTGGAAATTGTTTCCCTTCCCCCCCTCCCTCCCCCTGGTGGATCTGCCCATCTATGGGGTTCCCCTCCCGGTACCCGGATCCAAGGGGTCATGTTTTTCCCGGGACTTGAGAAAAATTGGGATTTGTTTTTTTACTACATTGTATTTTCATTTGTAATTATGTCAATTCAAATGTATTTTTCTATATATATTCTAAGACACTTCAGTGTAAAGTATGTTTTGAGTTTGGTTGTATGCAATACCAAGTGGGTTCATATTGGTTGACATTGGGACCTCCTTCATTGTTGACATGTCATGCCCAATCCCGCACGTGGCGGACTTCGGATGGTCCCCTCTTGATGTCCTGGGTTTGTCCCCCTCTTAGGGGGCTCCCCGTTCCACTGCCAGGGGAGAACAGCACCTATGTGCTCAATTTGGTCCCTGGACGCTCAGTTTCCAGGGAGCTTGTTCTCTTCTCCGGCAGTGGTGATTTTTATTCCTTTCTTTGACTGATGGGGGTTTCTCCCACCAGTCCTGTTTCTTATTGGTGAATTAACCATCATTCCCATGTCCTAGGTGTTTAGGGATGTATATACCAACCTCTTTTTTTCTTGCTTTTCCCCTCTAGGGAATTTGCTGAATAACTGTTGAGACCGTTTTTTTCCAACTACTGCCCCTTATCTTTTTTTCTCTTCCACGGTGTTCATATTTTGTTACACTGATACTTCCGCTCTGATGCCGTCACGAGTACCACTGTCACCATGCCTCAATTTGCAGAGTGACAGGTGTTCGGTGTGAATTTACCTCCCGTGCGGACACCAGGCCTGTCGGGCGCACCAGCGATGATGCAAGGGCAGGCGTGGTTTTCCGGTCACGTGGGGTTCCGGCCACGTTTGGGTTGAATGCAACGTGCGGGGGTCACGTGACACATGGCGTGGTGATGTCATTAAGGTGCGCCATATTCTGTGTTGGGAACGCGGCATGTGCGGCTTATGCAGAGACGCAATGGCGTTCTCTGCACCTGCTCTTATTATAGGAATTTCATTCATACACAGTATTTTCCTGCCTCTTTTGCGGCCAAGGGGGAGGATGTCAAGCTAAGGACCCTATCACCTTCACCTAGGTAAGTATTTAAGGATGTCAGGGTTGTCTTGATTCAGCACACACCTTTCCCATCTCCTGGAGGAGTGGGAAGACATATGGCGTTTGTCCCGTCCAATTTTGGTTGTATATTTCTTTAGATTTTTCTTTTTGAAATTGCTGTTTGGTCAAGCCTTGAGTGATTGGAGCTTCTCTCCCTTGAATTGGTGACTGTATCTTTGGCCTCCCTTTTTCTTTATGTGTTTTTTTGTTTCTTGTTAAAACAACAACCACTCATGCACTTTTTGCTTGACCATTATAGTTGGGACCACCGTTTGGCTTTATTGCTGATCAAAGAGTTGAATCCATTCGTTTTTGTCCACCCCCCATGGTTTGGGGGTCCCTGGAGGTGGGAGACAGCCCTTTGAACATTTGGGGTATTGTCCAATTCTGCCACCGCGGTTGTTTTGGGACATTCATGTCTTTCCTAGGGAAATCCAAGCATTAGTTTGTGGAGAGGGTGAGTTCACGATGGAGGTTTTCTTCTTTCTCCTTTTTGGGTTTTTTGAACCTCCCACCTTCTCTTTTCCTACTCATGCTCTATATGTCCGATATATGTACCCACATGTATGATCATGTAACCCCTTTTTTTGTTTTTAATTTTTGTGTTTTTTTGTTATAGAGAAAATAACTGTACAATTTTCCCTGAAGAAGAAAAATTTGAAACGTGTTGCAAAAATTGTCTCTGCTTTTAGCTTTGCCCTGGGGCATGGGGTACAGTACTTCTCTAGAATCATGGTTTTATAATGTATTTTGATACTGTTTAAATTGGGACATTTAGTCTGTGTATTAATTATTTTGTAATAAATTACTACTTTTATGACCTAGTTGTCACCCATAATTATTGTTGCCCAGAAAATCCCACCCACTTAGAGGTATTCGATTTTCTATTGATTAAGGGATGATGGCAACATCATGCCACCACACATGAGCCATCTTTTTTCACGACGGAACTTTGTAAACCTACCCCTCATATAGCAGGGGTAGGTTTACACTTACGGAAACGACGGAAACGACGACGGGGCGGCGTAAAAATGTTTGTGAGTCGGCGTATTCGGCTCATTTGCATAGGCAAATGAGAAAACAACGTAAAGGCCACCTAGCGGCCAGAAAAGTAATTACATCTACGATCCGACGGTGTAAGTGTTTTACACCTGTCGGATCTTCACTCTATCTATGCGTAAGTGATTCTAGGAATCACACGCATAGATACCCAGTAAAAAAACAGAGATACGACGGTGTTTCCTGCGATACAGGGGAATATTAACTATAGCAAAAGGTAAAAAATATTGCATTTTTTTCAAAATAGTCGCTTTATTTTTGTTTATAGCGCAAAAAATAAAAACCGCAGAGATGATCAAATACCACTAAAAGAAAGCTCTATTTGTGGGAAAAAAAGACGCCAATTTTGTTTGGGAGCCACATCGCACGACCGCGCAATTGTCAGTTAAAGCAACGCAGTGCCGAATCACAAAAAGTGGTTAAACTTTCAAAACAAATAACACAACCTTACCCTATATTTTTTCCTAGCTACATGAAGGCACATATATTGTAGCCCTGTGTATATAGTAAACCTATTGTGATATTAAGTGGAGTTGAGTTTGATAGATTACATTGGAGACATGAAGATACAACTCTTGGTTTAACAACTTTCTCGTGGGATTTCATACAGTAAAGAGAAACAAAAAGATTTTAACTGGGAAAGAAAAATTATTATTCTTGATGACTGGAAGTATTCACTGTTTCTATGAAATCACTTGGGCATTACAAAGGATGGTTAACTGACAAGAAGATTTGATGAATGTTAGTGAGTTTTCCTCAAAAGTAGAGGTGTTGAAAGGTCAATGGAAGCCAGGTCCAAAAGGGAAAACGCAATTCAAACTCAGAAATGTATGTACAATATCTGACATAGGATTCTATTTTATTCTATTTTATTACGTTAAAGCTGAACACCAGGCTGTTAAGAAAGACACATATTAATGCAGTTCTGAATTCACTAATACATCATGAACTGTACATTTCTTTTAATGCAACTAGTGTTTACACCTGTATTTGACTTGGCATCAGCCTCTTGCATTTTTCTTTACAGCAGCATCCAGAATAAGACAGGTATGGCGGTGGACATGTGTGCTACACGGTAATAACAAAAAATGTTCTGCGCTGTGATGTGATCTCAAAAGTGAATGGTAGCTTTTGCATACAAGAAGTACACTTAAAGTGGTTGTAAACCGCGGCTGGTTAAAAAGAACAAAAAAACTAACACCTCTAAGGCAATTGCATAATAAGCTAGTATGCATCGCATACTAGCACATTATGAAATACTTACCTTAGAACGAAGCCTTCCCGTTGCGCGCTGTCACCGCTGAGAGGGCCATCATCTTTCCTGAGTCATTCTTCCAGGTTTGCACGCTCCAGGCTATGTGATTGGCCAGAGTAACGATGATGTCACTCCCACGCATGCGCTCTTGGTTCCTGCAGATATTAATTTTACCTACAGGTAAGCCTTATTATAGGCGTACCTGTGGGTAAAAAACACAAAGTGGGCTTTACTACTGCGGTAACTTAAAGTGGTTGTTAAGCCACTCTAACATGTATACACCATCAGCATTGCCTCCTATTGTATTATCTCCCTCTGTGTGTGAATTATAAATATTAAATGCTGTAAATACCTAATTTCACTATTGAGATTGCGATCACATGACTGAACAGCTTTCTCCTTTCCTCCTCTGAGAGATACAGCGGGAAGGGCTGAGATGTCAGTCTGGAGAAGAGGAGGAGGGGAGGAGGAGAAAGCTGGCTGGTCATATGATCGCAATCACAGCTCTTAACCACTTGCCGACCGCTGCCAGTTGATATACAGTACATCGGCAGAATGGCTGGTGTGCTCAAATCAACGTATGGGTACAATGCTTTGAAATTCCCGCCGTGACTCGATGTCCACCGGTATCCCACGATCGTGTCATGTCACATGTAACCCAGCCTTCACAGTTAGAATCACTCCCTAGGACACACTTAACCCCTTCCTCATCCCCTAGTGGTTAACCCCTTCCCTGTCAGTGTCATTTACACAGTACATAGCACTGATCGCTGTATAAATGACAATGGTCCCAAAATAGCATCAAAAGTGTCTGATGTGTCCACCATAATGTCACAGTCATGATAAAAACCACAGATCGCCGCCATTAGTAAAAAAAATATTAATAAAAAAAACTATTCCTTATAACTTTTGCACAAACCAATCAATACATACGCTTATTGCGTTTTTTTTTACCAAAAATATGTAGAAGAATACATATCGGCCTAAACTGAGGAAAAAAATTTTATACATATATTTATATATATATTTTTTTATTTATTATAGTAAAAAAAAATGTCGCCCTTTTTTTGTTTATAGCGCAAAAAAATAAAACCGCAGAGGTGATCAAATTACACCAAAAGAAATCTCTATTAGTGGGGAAAGAAAGACGGAAATTTTGTTTGGGAGCCACGGCGCACTTCAGCGTAATTTTCAGTTGAAGTGATTAGTGCTGAATCGCAAAAAATAGTTCGGCCATTGGGCAGCCAAATCCTCTGTGGCTGAAGTGATTAAATTAGGTATTTACAGCATTTATATTTATAAATCATTCATAGAGGGGGACACTGCAATAGGAGGCAATGCTGATGGTGTATACAGGCTAGTGTTATGAGAGCAGCAGGAGGGAGGGAGGGGTGGCTCACACACAGACAGAGAGGGGAGCCAGAGGAGGACACAGGAGCAGAGAAGAGAGCAGATAGCAGGCTGCTGATGACAGTGGCATGTAAACTGACCACGGTCTCTGGTCTCAGCAGCCATGATACACCGTGTTCAGTTTACAGAGGGGTGGGGAGAAACTGGCAGAATCAGCAAGGTTTTTTAGGTGTTACAGAGGGCCAAATGACACAGGACAAGCACTGTGTCATATAACATGCTTTAAAGCAGCAGGATCCATTTTTTTTTGGGTTAACAAACACTTTAAATAGATCTAAAAAATGTGCAATGCTAGTATATTCAGTGAACAATAGTGCAAACAAAACAAAACAGAAAATCAAAAACAATTGGTGCAAGTGTTCATCAGCAAATTGCATATAATCATATTTTGAAAAAAGTCCCAGTTTAAAGGTAAAGCTTCTGGTGAGTGTTAATTTCATTGGGAGGCGGCGGCTGACCTCTGGACACTCTCTTAGGATTGTTTTTAGAATGTGAAGGTGCTGGATGTTCTCTTCACGGTTTCTTTTCACATGATTTTACCTTTGAACTGGGACTTTTTTCAGTATCTGTTTATATGGAATTTACTGATGAACACTTGCACAATTGTTTTTGATTTTTTTTTTGATGTGTGCTACATGCCATTGTGTTGACAAGGAGCGTTGATAGGAAGAGAAAGTAGAGAAGCAGAGGGATGACTTCATCAGTCTAATGCTCCTCTTTCACTGTGCAGCCAGAGGGGGGTGGAAAAGGGACACCTCTTCTCTTTTTGTTTGTTTTTTTCGGGATAAAGTGGGGATTGGCTAGCCCAGGGGTCTGCAACCTTTAAGGCCGCGTACACACGATCAAATCTGTCTGCTGGAAACGGTCGGCCCGACCGTCCCAGCAGACAGATTCGATCGCGTGTACGGGCGAGCCGACGGATTTGGCCAGCAGACAGATCTGAAAGCATGCTTTCAAATCTGTCGGCTGGGAACCCGTCCACCCGATATGTCTGCTGGTTAGTACGCTAACCAGCAGACATGTCTTCTCACACACGCGTCGAATGGCTTTGACGCATGTGCGGAAGTGTTTTACTTCCTGGTGCGGTGACGTGGCGGCGTCAACGTCACCGCCACGTCAGCGCGCCGTCTGCCGGCGTGGATTTTGGTTTGATCGTGTGTACACGATCAAACCAATATGTCCCCAGCAGACAGATTTGTTCAAATCGGTCTCTTCAACCGATTTGAATAAATGTGTCTGCTCGTGTGTATGGGGCCTAAGACATAAAGAGCCACTTGGACCCGTTTCTGAAGGGAAAAAAACTGGGAGCCGCAAAACCATTGCGACATTTAAAACAAAAATAACACTGCATATATTGTTTCTTTTTTTTTTTTTTCACAAAAAGTTTTTATTCAGGAAAAGATAGTCATACATATACGTGTCCAGAAATGCATATGTAGAAAAACATGACAATTCTTCTGGCAATATAAACATGACATAATATTTAACAAGGTAACGCAAGTTATCACAACTACAACATGTACAGTAGAACCATGCGATATTCAACATAACACCAGATAGATACCATAAGCCTATGGAAAAATGATGGATAACCGACACATGTGGCTCAAGCGTGGGGCCTGGAGGAGGTGTTGGTCGGCTATATCACTAAGATGGCCTAGGGCCCTAGGTGAAAAAAGGGGGGGGACAAAGAAAGAACGAAAAGGAAAGAAAAAAAAAAGAAGGGGGAGGGCGAGGGGTGGGTCCAGGTCGTGAGAATCCTTCTGACAGGTAGTCACTTGCTAACAAGGGAAGAGGGACTTGTAAAAAGCTGAATTCCTGAAGTGTGATCAGCAGGCCCATGTCGTTGTAAACTTCTGAATACGGTCATGGGCAATATAAATCAATTTTGGACACCCTGGTCAGCCACTCTTTGATGGTGGGGATGTCCGTTGAACGCCAGTGGGTGGGGATGCAGAGTCTGACCACATTGACCATATGCATGGCCAGCGATTTCTGATAGGTGTGTCGGGGAAGGGTTGTGTGGTGTAGAAGGTACTGAGCTGGGGTGTAATCCAGGGTAAAGGTGGTGACCGAAGAAATTATGGAGTGGACTTCTTTCCAGAATGGTTGGAGCAAAGAGCATTCCCACCAGATATGGATCATGGAGCCTATTGCACTTTGACATCTCTAACACATGTTCGGGACAAGGGCGAGAACTTGTGTAAGCGAGCCGGGGTCCTATACCATTTTGTTATGATTTTGTATCCTTTTTCCTGGATAGCTACATTCATCGATCCCTTGTGAGCAAATGTATAGATGGATTCCCAGTCGTTTTCCGTAAGAGCCAGTTGTAAATATGCTTCCCAGGAAGTATGTAAAGAATGTGTCAAGGAGGGGTCAGTGTCAGCTTGCAGGAGGGCATAAATATATGAAATTAGGTGTCTCTGGGGCGTAGAGCGAGTGTTTCAAATGGTGTGAGACTCCTATTCCATGTTTCGTTTGAGTTTGTGGAGTTAAGGAGGTGCGACAGCTGTCTATATGACCAAAAGGGAAAGGCACCCGTACGAGAATCGGAGATCAACTCATCGTAGGAACGCCGACGGCCTTTATGAAAGAAATGGTAAGCCAGAACCTCCTCGTGTGGCCATTCCAGTTGAAGGAATGTTTTGGACTCTCCCGGTGGGAACTCAGGGTTCTCTCTCACGGGGGTCAGTGCACCTGGTTGTGAGGATAGGTTGAAGAGAGACATTGCTTTCCTGAAGGCCAGTAGTGAGGGGAGGATGAGAGGGTGCTGCCTGATGGGTAGGGGCTAGTGTCAGGGTGTCAACCAAGGTAGTGTATGCTTCAGAATTTGTGAGAAGAAATTTTCTAGCACCACCCAGGGTTTTCTTTGTTTATGCATTTTCCAATCTACTACTCTGGTTAGATGGCAGGCTAGGTAATATTTGTACAGGTCAGGGAGACTAATTCCACCTGACGTTTTAGCACAGGTCAGGCACGAATATTTAATGCGTGGGGCTGTATTCTTCCATATGAAGGCTGTGCAGGCCTTTTTGTAAGTCGCAAAAAAGGAGGGGGGTAGGTGGATTTGGATAGCTTGCATTATGTATAAAAGGCGAGGTAGGTCAACCATATTAATGAGCGCCAAGCGTCCGAACCAGGATATGTTTAGGGTGGCCCAATCTTTCAGGTCCGATTGAATTTTGGTGAGGGAGGAAAGGCAAGTTTTGCTAAGTAGATCTGATATTTTCCTAGTGATCTGGATACCCAGGTAGGTAATGGCCTCAGCTTTCCACTGAAAGGGGAAAGAATCCTGGCAGTGCGAGACGTCTTGTGGGGACAACGTTACATTAAGCGCATGGGACTTTGCATAATACATTTTGAGGTCGGACAGTACTCCGAAGTGGTATATGTCTTTCAGTAGGTTAGGTAAAGAGATTAGGGGGGGCTTGCAAGGATAACAGTATGTCGTCGGCGAAGGCGGCAACTTTAAATTCTCTACGTTAAAAGGGAATGCCCTTGATATCTGTATTGCTACGTATTCTGTTCAACAGGGGCTCTAATGTCAGGACAAAGATCAAGGGGGATAGCGGGCAGCCCTGACATGTGCCGTTGCTAATAGAAAAGGTGTCCGACAGGAGGCCATTAGCCTTGCGTCAATATGCGCAAACATGCGGGGAAGGAGGCCAATGCCCCTCAGTACCTCCCGCATGTAATCCCAGGCCACCCTGTCGAACGCCTTTTTGGCGTCGAGGCAGAGCAGAAACCCCTTGGTGCCCGAGGATGTGAGCTGTGACAGACTCAGATTCTCCTATGTCTAGGGTCACCTTATGTCCAATAGGGCCATAGGGTGGCGAAGAAATTATATCATGTATTGCAGAAGATGGGACATTACTGACAGTTCATTACAAGTGGCTTAATTTGTCTTTACTAGGTCACTAGGACAATGACTCTTCAATGCTTAGCTCCGACTATTGAAATGCTAAGTGAAGCCGGGCTTGTGAAATACCTTTCCATTGTGTTCTGCAGGTGAATAGACGATGTGGTGCCGAAATGCCTAGCTACTGATTAGATAATTTGCTCACCCAGGGCCGATCCTACCCGGGGTGCACAGGGTGCAGTGCACCCAGGCGCCACAGAGCTGGGGGCGCTGAAGTGCCAGAGTGCTTATCTCAAATCCCTCTCCTTGTTCATGTAGCGCGGCGCCGGCGGCTCTCCCCGCCGCCGCCGCGTGTGTCCTATAAGGCTGTCAGTGCCCCCCCCCTTCCTCCTCCTGTTAGAGAGGGGTCTGAAGAGTCCGGAGAACGGAGCGGCTGGCTGTCTCTGTGTGGACTCGGAGAGACGCTAGCTGGCAGCTGCTCAGTGACATCGCTGATGGGGCGGTCCATCATGCCTGACATTCTGCTCCTCTCTGTGTCAAAAAAGGACTCCTGTCCGCGGCGATCTGTGATCCACCCGGGCGGCGAGGCTGCACACTGTCCCCTCCTCTGCAGCTGCCGCCCGGGTGGATCACAGATCGCCGCGGACAGGAGTCCTTTTTTGACACAGAGAGGAGCAGAATGTCAGGCATGATGGACCGTGTGTTTTTTATTTACTGTAATTGACGGGGGTTTGTCCTGGGGGGAGGGGTCTGTAGTAATGTAGGGGGAGTTTTTTCCTGGGAGGAGTCTGTACTAATGGGGGGGGTTTGTCCCTGGGGTCTGCACTAATGAGGGGGGGTTGTCCTGGGGGGAGTCTGTACTAATGGGGGGGGTTTGTCCTGGGTGGGTTTGCACTAATGAGGGGGGGTTGTCCTGGGGGGTCTGTACTAATGGGGGATAGTTTGTGCTGGGGGTCTGTACTAATGGGGGGGTGTGTCCTGGGTGGGTCTGCACTAATGGGGTGGTTTGTCCTGGGTGGGTCTGCACTAATGGGGTGGTTTGTCCTGGGGGGGTCTGTACTAATGGGGGGGAGTCTGTACTAATGGGGGGGTTTGTCCTGGGGGGTCTGCACTAATGGGGTGATTTGTCCTGAGGGGGATCTGTACTAATGGGGGGAGTCTGTACTAATGGGGGGGCTTGTCCTGGGGATATGCACTAATGGGGGGGTTTATCCTGGGGGTTCGGTACTAAGGGGGGTTTGTACTAATGGGGGGTTTGTTCTGGGGGGGGGGGTCTGCACTAATGGGGTGGTTTGTCCTGGGGGGGTCTGTACTAATGGAGGGGCTTGTCCTGGGGGTATGCACTAATGGGGGGGTTATCCTGGGGGGTCGGTAATAATAGGGGCGTTTGTCCTGGGGGTCTGTACTAATGGAGGGGGTGGTTTGTCCTAGGGGGTCTGTACTAATAGAGAAGGGTCTGTACTAATGGAGGGGGTCTGTACTAATTGAGGGGAATAGTTTGTCCTCGTCGTCTGTACTAATGGAGGGGTTTGTCTTGGGTGGGTCTGCACTAATGGGGTGGTTTGTCCTGGGGGGGTCTGTACTAATGGGGGGAGCCTGTACTAATGGGGGGGTTTGTCCTGGGGGGTCTGCACTAATGGGGTGATTTGTCCTGAGGGGCATCTGTACTAATGGGGGGGCTTGTCCTGGGGGTATGCACTAATGGGGGGGTTATCCTGGGGGGTCGGTACTAATAGGGGTGTTTGTCCTGGGGGTCTGTAATAATGGGGGTTTGTTCTGGGGGGGTCTGCACTAATGGGGGGGTTTGTTCTGGGGTATGTTCTAATGAAGAGTTTGTCCTGGGGGTCTGTACTAATGGAGGGGGGGTTGTCCGGGGGGGGGGGTCTGCACTACTGGTGGGGTTTGTCCTGAGGGAGGTCTGTACTAATGGAGGGAGGGTTGTCCTGGGGGAGTCGATACTAATGGGGGGGTTTGTCCTGGGGGAGTCTGTACTAATAGGGGGGTCTGTCCTTGGGGAGTCTGTACTAATGGGGGGTTTGTACTAATGGAGGGGGATTGGTTTGTCCTGGGGGTCTGTACTAATGGGGGGGGTTCTGGGGCGGTCTTTAATACTGGAAGTGGGTCTGTACTAATGGGGGGGTGTTTTGTCCTGGGGGTCTGTACTAATGGAGGGGGTGGTTTGTCCTAGAGGGGGTCTGTACTAATAGAGGGGGATAGTTTGTCCTGGGGGTCTGTACTAATGGGGGGTGGTTTGTCCTGGGGGGTCTGTACTGAGGGAGGGGGTTTATACTTAGTTAGGAGTCTGCACTGACGGAGGGGGTCTATACTTGGTGGAGGGGGTCTGTACTGAGGGGCAACTATAGGTGGAGGAATGGGAGAGAGAGAGAGCCAGGACCCCAGGAAAGCTTTCAGGGAAGTGCACCCAGGACTCCAGAGGGAGAGGACAGTGCTGAGAGAACACCATCAGAGAGAGAACCCCGCTGCCGTGCGCCACCAGAGGGAAAGCCACACAGCCTAGTGCCATCCCTGGCGGAGAAAGGAATGGAGTCATTGCCAGAATACAGATCTGGGCTCTACCCAGCGGAGTATCCATGGGCAATTCAGAGTGAGCTGACTCCTGATCAGAGGAACCTTTTTTGCTGTATCGCTGGGTCAGGTAAAAGCCGATCGGCCATTATCTACTTATGCCAATAGGAACTGCAGTCTCTGACCGTCTCCTGTATTATATCTCCAGTCACTGACTGTCTCCTGTAATATGTGTACACTCTCTGATCCTCTCCTGTACTATGATTGCAGTCTCTGACCATCTCTTGTATCATGTCTACAGTCTCTGACCATCTCCTGTACTTTGTTTTGGGACACTTTCTAACAGTATCAGAGAGGTTCCCCTCCAGGTCTCATTAGTGTACACTCTTCCAGTATTTTCTTTATTGATAAAAGATCATGGGAGGATCCCAGGGCAACAAATACTTCTTAGAGGAGCATCTCTGTGTTTGAGTCATTGCCATAGAAACATTTGTAAAGGGGAGGAGTTGGTAAGATGACCACGCCCCCTTTGTGGGGGCGCCAGAAATATTTCTGCACCCAGGCGCCTGTGACCCTAGGATCGGCCCTGTGCTCACCTGAATGTCATTAGCAAAGGAATGTGTGGGTGGAGAGTTCATTGTTCCTGTGATTAACTTTAACAAGCTGTACTGTATATAAGATTGTGGTTTTGGTCCTATTAAACAGTCCATTCTTAGCACACATACAAGTGTTGTCTCCTTGTGTGTTAAAGGTAGCTGGAATATCTGATGCCTATGTCCAGATTGATGGGAAGCGGTGTATGACAGAGGCATTCAGTCCGAATGCGGGGACCTTCCGTGACATGAGCCAATGGTGTAAATTTAGGGTGCGGATGGTGTTATCCCTGGCTTCCCTGCCTGGGATAAAACCTACTTGGTCGGGTAATATAAGGCCCGGAATGAGCGACAGCAGCCTGTTTGCTAGGATTTTTGAATAGAGTTTGATATCCACATTAAGTAGGAATATTGGCCTGTAATTCAATACTAGTGAAGGGTCCTTACCATCTTTCGGGATGACAGCTATATGGGCTTCTAGCATTCTTCCTAGTGAAGCGTGGGGGTTCGCAAATTAATTAAACATTCATAGCATCTGAGGAGCAAGGTCATTCTGAAAGCATTTATAATAAACTAAAGGAAGACCACCAGGGCCCGGGCTTTAACCCACATTCGTTTGCTTAATTGCCAATTGCAGTTCCTCCGTGGAGAGAGGGCTCTCCATGGCCTCCGCCTGTTTCGAGGAGATGGGTTTGGGGCAGTATTGAGCCAGAAAATCTTTTATTTGGGCAGAGCGGGCGAGCGGTCGGTTGGTCCCCTCCCGTCCTGTGTTAAATTATAGAGCTTCGAGTTGAATTTCTCCAATTGCTTGGCTATGTCCTCGTTTTTAGAGAACGTTTTGCCGTGTTTGTCCCAGATATGATGGACTACCGAAGAAATCTTGAAAGCCTGTATCGTACGCGCCAACAGTCTCCCGCTCTTGTTCCCATGCTCGTAAAGAATGTATAGTCTTTATCAGTGGGGAACATGGTGCGCCATGTGTCATGGAGTGTCAGGTTTTGCAACTGGAGTTTGATTTGGCGGAGGGCTCGGTAGGAAAGAGCAGTCGTGCCAGTGGAAGTGTCTATAGTTGGGTTGAGGGGGACGTTAAAGTCCCCTCCTAGTAACACAATCCCCTCGAGATGTGGAGAGAAGGTCAGACACTTTCCTGAAAAAGGACGTTTGATGCTCGTTCGTGCAGTATATGTTTGCTAGCGTGATCGGTTTGGAG